>APFE031442581.1:0-11889 GCA_000404065.3 Pinus taeda
CTAGAGTGATATATAAAGAAACCATTGGTGAACACTAGAATTATAACTAAAAGCAAACTTTGTAAAGGTTGACTTAAGCTGGAAGTAATCATAGAACTTCGTGCAAATTGCTAATTATAAAACTTGTAGAAAAAGGAACGAATTCAAGTTGACTTCGAATACTCAATAAAGAACAGATGCAAATGTATGACCCATAGCATATTAATGAAATTTTCATTTAAACATAATAGTGTGTAAATTAAATTATATTTCATACATTAGACAAAATTCTCTAACATGAACAACAGTCCAAGGACATAACTGGATATCCATTACATTTAGAGCTCAAGGCCAATACCCTTGACAATAGGAAATCATAACCCAAATAAGTTGTAGTAAACCCTCATGGGGTTGAAGTCAACAAAATTAAGAAACCCTATATGAAAAGTCTAAAATTCCTAGTGGAAAGTCATGTATCACAACGATGCATGCACAAAATGTGAAATTCTCGGAAAATGACCGATGTGAGGGTAAACAAAATAGGAGTAAAAGTGTAGACTAAGAAGAAAAGTTAATACCCAATAGATGCAAATATTTCTTAGAGTGTCAAATGTTATACCTATAGAAAAAAGGTGAGAAGTCACAGTTAGAATCTTCATAGAATTGATAAACTAATGCTATTAAATGGAAAAAGAGAGAAATTTTTGAATGAGATATACATTCCATGAGTAAGGCCAACTCCTTAGTCCCTAGCTGATCACATTACAATATAAATGCTAGAGGGAATGGTAGCAGAGAGTCCCATCTGAGCAGAGAGAAAGAATTAGCCTTAATGGGAGGTAATGGAAATCCAAGTTGTTATGAAATAAATAAAAGGAAAAGTAAGAGTTCCTGGAAGTACAAGTACCTGTGATGGATGTAAAACACTGGGAATATACACCTAGGTAAATAAATGGGAAAAAAATATTTTATTCTTACAAGGAGAAAAGGTATAGGAGTTATCTTATGAAATGTTTGCGAGAACATCAATTTACCTTTGTAACAACAGCAACCTGAGGAGTCAGTAAATATACAAATCTCTCCCTCTCATATATATTATGGAAGAGTATCGTGAGGAGTATTGACGATGGGCATCATGTAGGAAACATTCAAAATTAATTGAAAAAACATGGAAACCCTTATTATAGACTATGAATAAAGTAAGGGAAATCAAGTTCGGAAGCACCTCTAGAAGAGGAGAACAAATCTGTTCTAGTTGAAATTCATATGAAATTAAAAGAAGTGGGAGTGTGCAAGCAACCAACACCAAACTGATATATACCTTATTACCCAAATATAGTTTGCAACTGCGTCATGAAATCTTCAAGGAATTTCTCGGTAGACCAGAACAAAAGATACGTGTACTTTTTCTCTCCAATCAAAAATTTAGTTGGGTAGGAAAATAATATGTAGCAATCCTAATTATCTTATAAATAAGGCCAACGAAATTAAGATAGTGATGGATGAAACCCCCATGGAAATTAGTAAGGTTTCATCTTGCAAGAATGGCATCGAAAATTTAATAAAGAAAACAAGGAAGGGAAATTTGTTTCTCAACCACCGTTAATGAGTTAATCGAACAACACCCAAAAATGAAATTTCAGAAATTGTGTGAGAATATTAACCCCTCTACCAGGAAGCCAGGCATGTAAGGGGCAAGCCAAAGATACTAAAAACAAAAATAAGGAATGTTAATGCTATCAAGAAGCAACTTGACTCTAGTTCAACTGTGAATGCCACATAAATGGGGATAAGAGCTTACCATCATGTCAGAGATGAAATATCCAACGAGCTTTGCAATGTCTAGCTAGGAATTTGAGCTAAATCACCTTAAAACTAGAGAAACAATGTAAGAAGAGTTTGGTGGCTTGTTGGAGATGGACACCATATTTTGTTTCCAGAAAAAAAAAGAATAATCAAAGGCCACCAGAGGTGATACTAAAAAGGAAACCCTATGGTTTTCCCAAACAATCGTGACCGTCCACACCTCCCCAAAAATCTACCACTCTCCATGGTCTAGTCTATTAGGCACGTGAGGTGCACATGGGAACGATTAGCTGGTAGTTATTCTTTTTTTCCAAGTATACAAGCAGAGGGGCATGTAGCTAGATCCTCAAGTCTCACATTAATATGCTCACTCACATACATAGATATGAAATAAGTTTAAATCAATCTTGGAATAACAGTACCATTTCCAATTTCCACCTAGTATTTTTAGGTATAACTTCCTTATATATGTGTGTGTGTGTGAAATATAAAGAAACTCATGGTTAGTGAAACAAGGAAAAACTCACACTCAAACCTTCTTTAATACAATGGGAGTATATGGATCCCCATACATGAATAATAGTTATACATATAGAACAAAATATTATAAAATAATGTAGGGCACTTATATTGTGCTCTAAATTACTAGACTTTGACCATCATTGTATTGCTAACAAGAAAGGTTTTATTATAAAGTATGAAAACAATTGATGAAAAACAAAATGGGGATCAAATTCCATGTGAATCATAGGTATAATTAAACTAATGAATTTTTTATACGAATTAAAGAATAAAGAAGGAAATTGTAGTTGACACTAAAAATAATTATTTTCTAAGGTAAATGGGGTATGTGACATATGGCATGAGAGCTATAGGTTAAATATTGAGGCCTATGGGCCAACCCGCAACTAGAATATAGAAATGAGCTAGATTAGTCTGAGGTGTGATGAACTGTCACTTTCAAAAACATAAATGTCCAAAGTATTATAAGATTTGAAGACTTGAAATAATCAGTATTAAATCAATTCGTGAAAAGGGAGAGGAATGAGCAGTTATAAACGGGAAAAGAAAAGCAAGTAACTCGCATATATGGACATGCACATGACCAAATATAGAAAAAAGAATGAAATACCATTACACAGTTTATAAGAAGAGATGTACCAAGTATACTGGCATTTTGTAAAAAAATTCACAAATGCTTGTTGCTAGTGTTAAATATTACAAATTCAATAATGTTACTTCATGCACTCACTTTCTATAAAAGGGAGAAAATCTTTTTTTTTTGGTTTTTTTGGTTTTCTAGTTAAGGTGAATAAAGTAGTAAAATTTTATACATTGGCATAAGAGGGTCTTACAACATGGGTTTAAGAAATAGAAATAGAAAATGAATAAGAGATGGGTAAATAAATAAATACCTTGTAGAAAGATTTGAACTTCCTTAGAGAGAATCTATACGTACTAGAACAAGATCTAGAGGAAGATATGGAATTTGTGTGACCATACATGGAAGAGAACAAGTCATTTTCGGCTAACCCTAATAAATTCTGGCCTCCAAGGTTACAATCAAGGTCACCACCATTGCGAGTAACCACGTAGTTCATGTTTCAAAGCAACAAGTTTACAAGGTGAGGCAAAATCTCTATTAACAGACATCCCTAGAAATCCCACACACATGAAAGTGGGAAGCTATTTCATTGTTTAAAAGAAGGTTGGTATATATATCTAAATTTAAGGTTGGATATATAAGAATAAGATGGTTGTCAAAAAAAAGAAAAAAAATTATGACCAGGAACCTTGTGCTTGTATAGAAAGACTCTTGTAACTATTATAAAAGCAATATCATGTAAATTGTGTTGATATTCAAATGGAAGTTGTACATGATTATGGGGAATAAATGAATTGTTTGTCCTAGTCATTAGAGGTCAAAATTTTAATAAATCCAGCGATAATTATAGAACCTCGAGATACAAAAGCTAGAATAAATGCACACATGTCATTCTTGAATTCCCCAAAGAAATTGTAGTGGAACAAAGATATTAAAGAATAGGATTACATAGATTATTATTTATAACCTAAGTACATATTTATACTCCTATGATACTTATATGCATAATTTTACATAATGAGGATGTGTACTACTATTATGTTCTAGAAAGAGATACTAAGGAAAAGAAAACATTGACCATCTTGTTGTAAAAGGCTTGGGTCAACCTTATAGCCTAATAAGCCATAGCATGTGGTACAAGAACCTTGTAATAAAAGGTTCCATATAAACAAACGATTTCATATGAAGTGTAGTCTAGAAGAAAGAATGGGTATCTTCTAGTAGAGAATTTGGGATACTGTGAAAAGAACATATAGATATATATAGGTGTCTGTACGGGTTAATATAAAAATTCAAGAATTTAAATTATGAATCGAGAATGTACAATGTTCCTATGTAAAAATCATTTCGAAACCGAGTTGTGCATGTATATGGTTAAGACTCAACTGGATAGAAAAGAAAAAAAATGTATATGTGTCCATTTTTAAGCCATACTACAACCACAAACAAAACCCATTTTCCTTGTGTGATTATAACCATATAAGAAAGGTCTTGGCTCTAGAAACTAGGAGCATGTTGTACATACATAGACTACACAGGAAATGGAGTAAAAAGAGGGAATATGAACAACTATAATGTAAATATTGTGTAGTAAATTTCAACAGGTACTCAATAAGAAGCCTTCTTGAGAATAGTTAAATTAATATTGACATAAATATCAAGAAAATAGATGCTATCAGCATAATTTCAAGAGTTGATTCCTCAGCGGACTAGAAGTTTTAGGGCTAAATGTATGACTACCATCAATAATGGGAGTATAGAGTGTGAGGAATGAGAAAAGAAGGAGAGAAAGTCTTCAATGGTAAATTAGAAGGATGTACTATGTAGGTGATAAAAGCAGAAGACAAAATAAGAATATCACCGGAAATGGTGATTAGAGCAAATATCAAAGTAGATAGAATAATTAGGGGACTATGAAGATAAAAATAATAGTAATAACAACAATTTATTTGCGAAGAAATGAGAAGATCATGAAGGAAATAAAAGATAGTACAGAAAAGAGATAGAACCCATCAACTTTACATATAAATGGATAAGAGTAAAATGGATCGAAGCTAAATTTAGGAGTGCAAACATGCAATTATTTTAGGGACAAGTGAATTAGACCCTGACAAGGGCTAAGAAATCCCAGATTGGTAGCAATATTAAGAATGAAATGATCTCAAAATTTTACGACATTAGAAATCAACATTGGTGTTTCGTAAGAAACTTCACAACTTAGTTTTTTTTTTTTCTCAACCAAGATTGACCATTAAAAATAAAAATAAAAAATGTTACAATAATGTCACAAGATAAACTAGGAATGTTAATAGAATTTCCTAGCGTGGCCTAACAAATTAAGCGTGATATTTTCATAAATTTCTACTTAGGAAAATTTCTAGACTTAATTTTTACTAATTGATGTATTGTTTTAACAGATATACACATGGGTGTGTGTGAAAATGTTTGGCAGTGATGAAACCAATTACACAAACCTGGTGAGTGTTAAGATATTCATGCAAATGAAAAAGAATATATGGTTAAATATAGAAGTAACATGTTGCAATATTCATAAATAACCTGCACTGCAGGCCAAATTGGTAAAAAATAAAAAATTAAAAGAAAAACACCTCAAGGGATTGAATTAAAGGAAAATAAGTGTAGCACATTTGTGAATTACTTTATGTTGTTCAATCATGAAACTTGAGTATGAAAAGATATTCTTTAATTACCTATGTTGTTATTATGAATATTTTTTTTCCTCATGTGATTGTCCCTTAACTATTGTTATCTCTATGTGAGCAATGTGAAAAGCAATTTACAATTCCATATGTTGAAGTTCATAAGTAAACAGTATCCATATCATTGGGCATAGCCAAAGGATCTATTGTAATGTTGTGATAATATATCGATGATGCTGACCTTGTTGGGTGCATGTGGATAGCTGTTGGGTGTAGGTGGAAAGCACAAATGAAAATATGAAGTACATGTTTAGCATGTATGAAAACATGTTAGGGAAGGAGCACGAAATCAATATAAGAGTATGTGTACTGCAGAGTTGAGCCATCTCTCAAAATAATGTAAAGTGAAAGAACCTAGTAGTGAAGAGACCTATGTAGGACATTCCCTTAAAGTCTCCTAAAAATCCATTGGGCAGGAATAAAAGAAATTAAATTAACATAAAGATAGAGAATTATTATGTTAATCACTTAATTCGAGAGAAATACTAAGTGGGGTGGACTAAATCACTGTGGAGAGAAAAATGTGCTTTAAAGAAAAATAAAAATAACTTTTTTGAGAAAAACTAAAACAAAAAGACCTAGACTAAAACGTTTGCAGACCTTAAAGCAAGATGTTGTTAAAATTTACTGCGAAGAAGTCTATAAAATAAATCACCAAGAATCAATGGCAGTGAGATTCCAGAGGAAAGCTGGTCTTAGCTAAGGGGCACTATGGGAGATAGCTCAAGGTTCGGTGGAAGTTGCTCTATCTTGAAATATTCCCCAAGTAGTAATGGGTAGTTGAACTTCTATTAAATTCTTCTTTCATTTCTGCATAATTCAATAACCTATGGTGACAGAATAGTAGCAAGATTGCATAGTTGTGTTCATATTGATACTATATTACCTACATGCAAGATTATTTATTTTTTTATTTTTTGTTTTTCTTTGTCTACCATTTTGATATGCATGCACGTAGGAGAACGGGGCCAAAAAAAGTTCTTGGCTAGAAAAGTAATCGAAAATTAAGGCTCGATATGAGCATAAAGGATAAAACATACGTAACTCATTGAATTTAGCCATATTGGAGCTATTGGATATTAAATATAATGATGTCGAGGTACTTTTGGTATTCATTGTAACTCTAAAGAAAATAAATGGGAGAATAAAGTTTAGGGGGCATATTGGATAGCGATTAAAAAAAATTTCTCATCCAATGATATTTCTAATATAATATTATTATTAGAAAAATTGTGTAGTCGGAAAGAAAAGAAAGCTGGAGATTACCTTGAATATCTCTTAATGTATGATATGTTTATATTTGTAACTCTATTTGGAAATGTAAGTAAAAGAGTTCTTGTACATATAAACATAACTCTATTTATATGAAGTTGCGAAAGAAAAGAAAGCTGGAGATTACCTTGAATATCTCTTAATGTATGATATGTTTATATTTGTAACTCTATTTGGAAATGTAAGTAAAAGAGTGCTTGTACATATAAACACAACTCTATTTATATGAAGTTGTGGAGAGTAAGCACAGTAAAGGTCCTAAAAGTCTTACGTTTTATAAAAGTATATTAGAAATTATTGTATAAGGAAATGACTTGAAATTTAGACAACTAGTGATTGATACACAAAGAATTAGTACATAAAAATATAAGGAGAGATTTCATAAGAAAATATAGATGCTAAAATATTAAAATAAAATCAAAAATAAAATTTAAAGACTTTTATTATATATATATAAGATAAACTGTGTATATAAAAATTCTAGAAATCCAAAAATGATTGCACAACATGAAAGTAGTATAATATTATAAATACATGAAAATGGTAAGGTAAGTAGGCATGAGAGAGCAGCATGGAAACATTGTACGATACAGTAGAAATTGGTATAGAAAGAGTCTATATAAAGAAACCATTTGGTGAACTTTAGTATTATAACTAAAGGAACACTTTGTAAAGGTTGATTTAGGCAGGAAGTAACCATAGAATTTCATCTAAATCGTTAATTATGATGTTTTATAAATTAGTATGTAGTATGTGATTGAGAAATTTGTTGTGATTAAGATAGAATTACTATTATTGATTTATTTATATTTATATTAATGTGTTTATATTTAATATCAAAGTATAGTTTTTGGTGTGTAAGTGGATTTCTAAATCTCAATCTGTCAAAACATTGCTGTTTTCACAAACCCAGTTTCCAAGTGTTCCGAATTTGAATGGAAAATCAGGGATTGACCAAAGGTTATATACCTTACCACACAATGATATACATCAACGCTGCCCCTACGGATCAAAATCAGATACATCTGATTTGACTTCCAAGAATCTTCTGTTGCCAATCGTCCTAAATCAAATCCAACACCGGACAAGTCAATTCCACCGCGGAGATGAATAGGGCAACAATGTCAAACATCCCAACCCAGGCCCTCTGGACGCAGACAACCCACAAAGTTGAAACCACTCGTTAAATTGAGTTTGAACGTTAAAGCGACGTTTTGCCATTGCGACCTTTAGACAATCGCTTATCTTCTGTCTGCTCTACGAACGAAGGATGTGTAATTAATTTGAATTGTATGCATATAAAAACGAATCAGGGTGTGCCGTCCCCTCTTTGTATGCATATAAAAAAGAATCTCCCTCCATGTGAGTAATGCATTGTATGCATGCATCAAATATTTCATCTGCAACTACAACTCAACCATAAATCACGTTTCCATAACTCTCATTATCTCAAATATTTCCATAACTCTCATTATCTCAAATATTTCATATGCAAGTATAGCTTCATAGCTCTCATTATCTCCAATATTTACAGACTATTTCCATAGCTCTCATTATCTCCAATATTTAGAGACTATCAACCATCTAACTCATCCATCACAGAAGATTGTAACGATATCAAAGCCTTAATTGAACATAAGAGCAGAAAAGGATGATGCCTTTCCCTAGGAAAATAAAAGCTAACGTTCCTGTTATTCTACTTACTGCCATCGCCCTACCCATGTCTACGTTGTTGCTTTAAGAAAAGCCCCTTTCTTCGGGTTGCAGCTTCTCCGGCACCTCAACCCGACGGAAATGCTAGCAGTAACGTTCAATCTTCTCTTAGAGCCGCGCCATCAGGAAGATGGCAATCGTTTTGATGGTCACAACCCCCTGGTCATGTTTGCTGCCCGTCAACCCAATCCCCATCTGCCAACTCCTTCACACAAACGTAACGTTCATTCTTCCGTTGGCATGTGGGCAGAAGGACTTTCAGTGTGCCGTCCAGCCTCACCTCAATGCCCACGCAATGCTCCACTCCTCATCCTGGATGTTGCACTGCAATTTCGAAAGTGATGTCCAATGGCAAGGCGGAGTTAGTGAGAAATTATGAGAGCTCCATTGATGCTGAAAAGCACGCGTCAGCACATCAAGTCAACATCGCAGTCGAAGGAAGACCTCATAAAAGTAGTAATGTTCACAACGCCCTACTCGTGGCTGCTGCAGCTCAACCAAATCCCCATCTTCCAACTCCTTCACATCAACGTAACGTTCATTCTTCCGTTGAGGCATCACTTTCTATGTGCCCTCCAGCTGCCTTAATGCTCCAACTCCTGGATGTTGCACAGCAAAATCAATGGAGGAGGAGCAAGTGAAGGCTAACGGCAAGGGTGAGTTAATGAGGAATTATGAGAGCTCCATTGATGCTGGAAAGCACGCGTCAGCACATCATATTAACATGGCAGTCAAAGGAGGCCGGTTTCGCGATTCAGTAGCTTCTCACACTCAATCCTTTAGATGTACCAGGAAATTAATGAGCTCTTGAACTAAACACAGTTTTCCCACTACACAGAGGCCTGCCTCATATTCATATTCATGTTTCTCGTGCTCCATATTTCTTTCGTGCAACTATTGTATAGGATTTCATGCTAATCATTTGCAAGAATATAGATATCCATTCATAACTTTATAGCACAATAAAATTTGAAAATGGTGGTTTGCTGATCCAATTCATGTTTCTATATATTTATTTACACCGGTGGTTGTTATTATTAAAAATCTAAAATATAGAAAAATAAATAATACACATTGTAAAAAGGTTTGATGGTATTAACGATTTAAAAAAACACAAATTATATATTTTTAAACATAAATATATTTAAAAATGGGATGCAACCATTTCTTTTCCCATCTAACTTATCCTTTTATTTAGGATATATATCTCAACACATCGCATTACTAAATTTAGAACATTTAATTTTAAAACCAGTGTAGATCTATGTAAAATCCGGATCTATCAATTTTTTTTAGCATTTATCAAAAACTTTTCCTATCATTTTACACTTAGAAAAGAGGTTTGCACTTTGAGAGATTTGATCTTTCTCTGCACTTTGATAGATCCGGAGTTTAGATAGATCACAAGGTAGAGGGACAAAATCGGGAGCTCAACTAGCACATATTTTATCTAACACAACAGACTTGAAAAGATTTCAAAGCCATCTCTAGAGTCTAATTGGTCTACTGAGGGATATAACCTTGAGGCTTTTTCACCGCTCGAAACCCATGAGAAACGGTCGAGAAACCACCAAGATCAGGATTAGCTCAAAGGCTAATACCGCCAACTAGCTCGATGAACCGTGGCCGTAGATCTTCACAAGCAAGATCTAACGATTGAGGAGAATATCCGGCGGAGAAGAAGCACGAGGAAAATCCGCCCAATATAGGCAGTTTTCTCTCTCCTCCCTTAGCCACATGTTGATTGATGAGTGGCATCGGGGGAAAACCTTAAAATACCACTTCGGGGATTGGGGATGCCCGAAAACCACTAATCCGTTAAACTTTGTTTTCGTCGAAAAAGCATCCCTCTCTTTATTCGCTTCCTTCCATTCATCTGGGAGACCCAATCGCACCGAATCTGAGGTCTTCTGCTTGTTGAACCCTTATCCTCTATCATCTTAATTTCTAAATTACTGCTTCCCATTCATGCTATGATAATGTTCACTGTCTGTGCTTGGCAGAATGTGGCAGTCCTCACGCAGTTTCTCTGCGGGAGCTAACTCCCACATATATTTACTGTTATCTCTTTTACAGAGCACCCCCTCATTCGCCAGCGGATCCGCTAATCTGTTGGCATTTTTGCGTACATGAACAAAACTAAGGGTTCTCAGGATTCTTAGATGTGATTGAATACGATGATAGACTTGCAAAAGTCTCGAGTGGTTAGAGACTTTTTCTGGTGCTGAGTCATTTACTATTACTTTTACAAAATTAATTGTTAATTCAGAGTTTGCCTCTATGATTGTGTTCTGCAAATTGAGATACATCAGTATCTCCAAGCAATGCTCTATGACCATAAGTTCCGCCATATTGTTGGTGGCGTTCCCTAAATGACTATGAAATATGACTTTTATATTTCCCTTGTCATCTCTTATAACTCCACTGTAACCTGCAGCCCCCGGGTTTCCTTTTGAGGCTCCATCCATATTGAATTTCAAAAGGCAAGGGGGGCAGTTACCAGAAACCCTTCCCAGTTGTAGTGAGTGTTGCAATTTTGTTTGTGCCCTAGGGGACTAGTTTCTTAAGGCCCAAAAGCAAAAGAATGCGAGAATCTTGGTGAGAAGGAGGATTCTTGAGAGGTTGCTTCAGAATGGTATTGACAGTTCCTTTGAGCTGCTTTAAGAGCTGAGTTAGATGCTTTGGGTTAAGCCAGCTTTATCATTGAAAATTCTGTTGTTGCGCTCTTTCTAGACATCCCAAATCAAAAAGCCTGGAATCAGAGTCGAGGCTGTGTTGACTGTCTCATTTTCAGATAAGTTTTTCCTCCAATTTTTTAAAGTTTTAGTGATGTCGTTTTCATCCCTGTCAGTTTGCCTGAAGATTGGGGCAACCCAGTTCCATAAGGTTGAGGTGAATGTGCAGAGGTGGAGAAGGTGATCCATCATTTCTTCATGAAGACCACATAATTGGCATCTAGATGGTCCAACAAAACCTTTCTTTCTAAGATTTTTCCAAGTCAGAATCTTTTTGTGTTGTACCATCCACACGAACAGTTTGATTTCATCCAATGAGGGTTCTGCCATAGGTCCTTCCATATTTTATTAGGGCTTGGAAAGTTAAGCCCAGTGGAAATTCTTTTGGCTTCTTTGAGGTTGAAGCTGGAGTAACGCAGATGTTAGAGAGGGAGCACTTGTCAGTAGTAGGTAGAGCTTCAGCATCAGAGTATGTTCCTAGACCAACAGAGGGGTTAGTTGGGAGTGTTTTTGTTCCAAGTGTTGTTGGAGCAAGTGGACCGGGTAGATGTGTTGCATG
>APFE031442588.1:8896-19294 GCA_000404065.3 Pinus taeda
ATGATCTCTTACTCATCCCTGGGTGAATTCAGAGAGGCAAGTGTCACAGGAGAAGTTTCTGGAAGATTCCATGATCATCCACCTTGCAAACTGTCTCTGCCATTTGTCTACTCTTGCCCATCGTACCCTACAGGAGGGAATTCCAGTATGCATCACACTTTTTACACTGAGCAGGTGAGATGCATCATACCCTCTGCACTGAGCAGTCTGTATGGTCTAGTTTTGACCAGTTCTGAGCAGTTTTCTGTGGAGAACTTCTGGGAGATGATGTAATCAGCTGACCTTGTTCCTTTAGGGCATGAAACAACACTTTTAGGGACTCATAAACCAAGGGTTTACGGACATATGTGATTAGGTTTGCAGTGCCCAAATATTTCTATAACATAAGGAAAGAGAAGCGGAAATCTTTCAACAAAGAGCAGAGAGCACACACTAGATGCATTGTCCTAAATCAAAATCAACAAGCAGTCTAAATGCAAATGCACGTGCATGTAATTTTTTTTGCTTTCTTAATGTGTGAATAACAAAAAGAATGCTAAGTACAAATTTGAATCGTTCCAAGCGATAATACGAATGATTTTCTTTTCAAAAAAACAAAAGGAGGATAATGACGACACTTTGCGATTTTGAATTGAAAATTGCTTTCGACACTTGAAAAACTATTGATTCAAATCAAATACAAGAGTAACAATGTAATCGAACATCAAGAGAAATAGGATTATTTTATTTGACTGAAAACAACATTTGCGACACTTTCAAATCAAAAGACGACAGCTTGATTACGCTACTTCTTTGTAAAAGAGGATTGTAAATGGCGAACAATACATAAAAACATTTATAGTTCTTTGTACTATGGAGGCTGAATTATGAAAAGGAAGGGAGTTTCCACAGAGGTATACTGATCACAGACACCAAAACTCCTGAATAAAGCTAAAGAGAGTGAACAAAAAACCAAAATCTGGAAGCAGAAGAGGTCTTATCTGATCATCGCACCTGTAACATAGTGAAAGTGCGATGCATCTCACTTACTGCACATGGGAGGTGCGATGCATCCAGATTCCCAAGAGGAGAAGGTGCGATGGTCTAGGGACGAGACTTCAACTTGGTTCTGGGTCACAGTTTGCAGCTTAGTTGAGGGATTTAGGCCGAGCAAATGATAGTCATTAAATGTAATTCACAGGGGCTGATCTAATGAGGCTACTTGAGCCACCACCAGGGCAATTAGGATGTTTGCAAATCACTTGTTCAGTTTATAAACAAAACTCAGAGATAGACTGAAGCAGCATTGATCTACTTTTCACTTGCATAGAAAATGTAGTTTGAAGGCTAGCTGGCTTGACTTCAGGCTCTGTCTGTAATTTTATAAAGCAAACAAATATAGACAAGCAAAAAAACTACTCACTCCCCAGTGGAGTCGCCATTTTGTTATCAGGAAATATAGTGTCTATGCAGAGCTGATAGTCCCACTAAGATGGGTAGCTATCTTAGAAACAAACATATTAAATTTACTTTCATTTTCCTTTACGAGAAGTAGATAGGAGAAGAGCAAAGAATACCAACCTCGATCTTTTGCTTGGTTCTCTACTTGTTCCTTCTCCCCTTTGACAGATCTTTGTTGCTCCTCCCTTGACCACTCCACTTCAAAGAGTACCTGTAAAGTCAAAGCAGCATAATACCTTCGAAGTGCATAGATCTACAGTCATAAACAATATAGGACCAGATATATATTGACCACATACATGCATATATTAGCAAACATACAAGGATGTGGAGGAAAACTTGAATAGCTTTATTGATATAGAGATTAGAAGAGAGGATTAGAACCCATTGATCTGACCCAGTGTCAGCCTCCCAGCATGAAAGCCCTTCTTCACCTCATGAAAAGCTTAGATCACCCAACACTATGATATTCCACCAGGAAACCAATAGCACTTCCTTACAAGATACAATATTCCAGTCCTTAGATCTCTCGGATGATGGATCCATAAATAGATGATTGCAGGGGGTGATTCAGCTTCTGGGATTTTGATTAGTGTCTTCTCTCTAATAGTCCTTGATTCCACTTGGAGATTGATGATCTCTTACTCATCCCTAGGCGAATTTAGAGAGGCAAGTGTCACAGGAGAAGTTTCTGAAAGATTCCATGATCATCCACCTTGCAAACTATCTCTGCCATTTTTCTACTTGTGTCCATCACACCCTACAAAAGGGATTTCTGTTATGCATCACACTTTTTACACTGAGTAGGTGAGATGCATCGCACCCTTAGCACTGGGAAATCTGTATGGTTCAGTTTTGACTAGTTCTGAGCAGTTCTCAGTGGAGAACTTCTAGGAGATGATGTAATCAGCTAACCTTGTTCCTTTAGGGCATGAAACAACACTTTTAGGGACTCAGAATCCCTTGGTTTATGGACATATGTGATTGGGGTTGCAGTGCCCAAATATGTCTATAACAAGTAGGGAGGCTGCTTGTAGTTCCACTTGCTTGGTTGTCATTTAGTACTCCTGATTTTACTGTGTACTTTTAGCTGATGGAGGGATATTCAAATGGATGGGCAGTAAATGAGGAGGATTTACCTCCTATAATTCCTCTCTCTTGCCCCATCTAAGTTTTTACCAAGGTATTTTACCATCATTCCTTGCTTTTACCTTTTATCCCCGCATTTCCTTTGCTTTTATCCTTTACTCTTGTATTACATGCACATCAGACCACAAAGCAAAATATTCAACTCTAACTCAACCCATAAGCAAAATATAATCAAAAGTATGCAATAAGTTGCGAGAATAGTTGGTTTGACTAAGCTAGGAGGTGAATTAAGGCCAATTAAGGCCCATATAATTACTCAATGATGAGGCTCATCATCACCCCCCTACTGAAAGTGTTTCTCATCCTCTGAGCAACTTAGTGGCTCTAGTAGCCTCTCTGACATCTTATTATTTTGTTGTGGTCTTTTCTTCTTGTTTATAGCAGCCTGCTTTCCTTTCTTCTCCTTCCTACTAATATTCTCTAATCTTCAAGCTATGTGGCAGTGTTTCATCTCTTTTAGTAGGCATGTATATTATCATTTCTTATTAGCCTAAACATATCCTCAAAATGTGTACTTGCTTGCCCTTGGGTAGCAAGATATCTGAGTGTCAGCTGAGGATTATTTGCAATTAAATTATGGGTGTTGATTAAGGCCATGGGATTTTGATTGTTCAGCTCCTTCTCTATCCCTTAATCCGCTTAGCTCTTTTGTTTCTTTATGCTTTTTCTTGTTTGTTGCCTTCTTCCTCTTCTGTTTCAGCATCATGTTCCTTTATATTAGTGTCTTCTTTATCCATCTCATCCCCATCTAGCTCTGTATCTATTGTTTATTGTGTTGTCTCCTCCTTATTAATAGAAGGATTAACACCATAGATGAAGGTTTTGATGTCGTCCTCTACTGGTAAGTCAGTGAAGACTGTCCATGTTATAGGGATCCTGAGATTTTGGAGGGCATAGCCTTTTTAGAGGAAACTGGCCACCTCTTTACTTACAAACCAACTACCTCTTAACCTTTACAACTTTTGATCACATGATGCAGATGAGTGAGTGAGTAGGATACTTACCTGTGGCCTTAATGTCACATTGCAAGTGTTAAGGATCAGAGGTGTTGTTGATGGTCATTCTTCTTCCTCCTCTATTGTCTGCTGATGGTTTCTTGACAACAGATAGGTTGTTGTTGCTGCTACTGTATGGTCATCTTTTTACCTCTTTTATTGTCTGTTGATGATGTTTGTTACTGTATATTAGATGCTACTGCATGTACAAAGGGAGTAGGAGTGTGTGTGAAGGCAAGGATGATGGTAATGGATGAGGTGATGTTGTGGAAAACACAATCATCTCCCAAATTGAAGTAGTGAAGTGAAAAACAATGGAATTTATGGAGGGATGCATGGTAAGGAGTGGGGGATATGAACATATGTGAGGCAGGGCCCCCTTTAGATCTTCTCTTTGCTCCTTGATTGTCTTTCTCACCCTCCTGCAAACAACAATTCTATTTTTTTCTTTTATTATTATATTTTTTTGAAAAGCACCTAAGCTGCCTCAGAGAGGTTTTCACCCTAGGTATCTGCCCTAGGCGCCTCAAGGAAGGTTTTCACCCAAGGATCTTCTTTTTATTTCCTTTTTTTCTCATCCTTGGGCCACCTCATGGAGGTTTTCAACCGAAAGATGGGACTTTGCTGCCTCATGGAGGTTTTCACCTAAACCCTTATTCTGTTTTTTCTTTCTTTTTTCAGTGACCTGGTGAGAGAGGAGTTGAAACTTGCTCCACCATCATCATTGTCTTATTGATGTTGTCAATGAACTCTTGTTTAGATGAAGGCCTCTTTTATAATTTCATTATGTGTCCATTAACTAGCAATGGAATGGCTTCCTCATCTATAGTCCTGATTCGCACCAAACCATTGTCATGCCATCTTTCCACCACATATGGTCTAAGCCATCTTGTTCTTAGCTTGCCCTTGAAGTCCTTGTACCTTGAATCATATAATAGTGCCTAGTCTCCTTCTTGAAATAGTTTCTCCTTGATATGCTTGTCATGCCAGATCTTTCTCTGGAGCTGAATTATCTCTGTACGGAGGAGGGCCTGCATTATGAATTCATCTAGGCCATTCAAATGGAACAACCTTTCTTTTTGTGCATGACTGAGATCTAAATCTAGTTGGGCTGCCATCCTCAATGTGTTATATTCAAATTCAATGGACAGCAAAGCCTTTTTCCCATAGACCATCTCATAGGGTGTAAACCCAGTGGTGGTCTTCCATGTTGTATTATAGACCCAAGTGGCCTCAACTAGTCTCTCATCCTAGTCCTTTATATTGATGTTCACTACCTTAGTCAGGATGTTCTCCAGTGCTCTGTTGGTCATCTCCACTTGCCCATTATCTTGTGGATGATAAGTAGTAGAGGTCCTATGTTTGATCTTGTGATGCTTGAGAAGTTCTTCGATCATGCTGGAGGTGAACTGGCTGCCTTGGTCTGTGACTAGTTCTTTACGATACCCAAATTTGTAGGATATGTTCTCCCTTAGGAACTCAACCACCTTTTCTTCTGTTGTTGCCTTGAATGCTTTGGTTTTTGCCCACTTAGTCAAGTAACCAGTGCACACAATAATGTGTTGTTTTTGCTTGGAAGGAGGGTTGATAGGTCCAATGAAGTCAATGCCCCACTTGTCAAATGGCTCGAAATTCACTTAAGGCTACAGGGGCATTTCATCCCTTGGAGTAGGCTTTCCCATCCTCTGGCACCGACCACATTGACTAACATACTTCTTCACATCCTGATGAAGAGTAGGCCAATAATAGTTGTTATAGCTCCAAATATCACCCTTGGTATTTGTGATGCTTGGTTTATGGCCTAGGGCAACCCCTCCTTCCAGACTTAGTCTAAATATTTAAAAAACAGTGTTTTACTCCCTGTACATGACTTTTCCCTGTATTAAATGTGTGTACACGCGGGTCAGTATATACCCAACCCATATATATGTCTTAAAACACTTTAAAAAATTAAATTTCCTTAATTATGGGCGGAGATCATAGGTTTTACCTGTTGATTACCTATTAGTGCACGTGGCCCAACTGTTTCCAATTGTTTCCCAACTAAAAAACTAATTTGGGAGAAGTATAAAAAGACTTCAATGGGAAGGCCTTAAGGAGGAGAGAAATGATAGAATTACTATACTAAGATTATACCCTGATCAAGTCTAAAGAATCTTTGTGCTTCAAGCACTTCCCCAAGTTTAGGAAACCCTTGTTTCCTTGAGTTTTGATGTTCTCTCATATGCTTGGAGATATCATGGTATTGGTTATGGAAGGAACCTGTTGAAGACTGGGACTGGACGGACCTAGAGGACGGTTCCACTTGGAGTCAGAAGAGGAAGACTTCGGTGAACTTTTTCCATGTTTTATTATAGTTATCTGCAATAAAAAGAAACATTGTCTTGTTCCTGATATCAACTTTGTTCATTCATCTGATGTTATTGTTACGATTTATATATCAATGAATATTTCAATGTGTAACTAACCATCTACTTATATGTTATAAAGTTGATTTCACTACAATGCTTTATCTATATGTTGTTGTGCATCTTTGAATTGGTTGTTTTGCAGGTTCAAAGATCGGGAGGAGTTGCAGAGGGTTTGGACCCTGGCCAGAACTACCCGAATGAAGGACCCCCAGGTATGTACATCCTCTCATAGTTTGTTCGTTTAAGCATTTTCCTGAGTTATATGTTTGTTTCTTGCTATAGATTACTCCTGCTCTGCTAGGATTTTGACCCAAAGCCCTAGGGGACTTTATCCCTTAACAGAATTGGCGACTCCACTGGGGACAACAATCTTGTTGTTCCTAGTTTGGGTTATTTAGTGCCAATCAGGGCTCAACTTTCAGTTTGCTTGTTGTGTCTGTATTGTCTGCTCCTATAGGAAGTCAGACTTCAAGTCTGATCCTTTTCATCATGCCTCATTTTTTTTTCTTGTAAACCTTTATATACGCACCTTTGTCGGGTTACAGAAGTGTATACATGCTAGTTTCTCTGGACTGAAACCGTGTATAGGCATGTTATTTTGGCTGAAGCACATGTACACGCAACTATGTAGATACACAATCGCGTATACATTTGTTTTGCATGATTTTTTCAAGTATTTTTATCTAGAAAGATTTGTTTCTTGGCCTGAGTGCTTCATGAGTGGTTAGTTTCTATTTTCAAATTTTAGTTTTCAGTGAGCTTACTATTTCGAGTTCTCTCCTGCTTTGAAGAGTTTTTGGTCTTGGTTTGCTTTACAGTGATTTTTATCATTTGTGTTTGAACACACAAGGCTTCTTGTAGAGGTTCTTGATTGTTCTGGTCTTCCGGAACAGAAGATTGCCTGCAATCTTTGTGTCAAACTTCATTTTCACGGTTTGCTTGCTTGGCTTCCCGTCAATTTTATGGCCATTCACTTCTTCTTGCCTTCCGAAAGTTTTTGTTGACAAGTTTGAAAGTGTGCCTTTCCTGATTTCTTGATTAGTGTCTCAAACCTCTTTTTGTTGCTTTTGGATCATTTATTGCATCTTGAAACACCTATTTTGTTAAGTTTTCATTCGTGTTGAATTGACAACTTGCAAAGTTTCCTTGTTGTTTGCTTTCGGTCTTTGTGTCTTTGGTAGCATTTTGAGTACATTTGAAAAGTTGCTTTTATTTCTTTTTTGAAAAAGAAAAGTCCTTCAAAAACATTGTTTTTGCTTTCTTTGCCGAATTTGAGTTTGGTTTCTTTTGGTTTTTTAGATTGATTTGGGATCTTTTTTCACTAGTCCTTGTTTTGGAAAGGTTTCATGTTCAAGATTTATATTCCTTTCAAAGCACTTAAGTAGGATTATAAACAAATTGCTTTCATTTTTTTTTAGAGTAATCTAGAATTTTTGCATTATCATGTACACCTTGCACTAGAGTAGTTTTGCATCATTAGAGCATCAATAGTCTTTTAGTTTTTGTGAGTGTGAAGTCTGTTATAAGAAAATAAAAGGAAAAAAGTTTTTTCTTTATAGAAGTTTCGTAGAACCCAAGCAGAAGTTGCTTTTCATCGAAGAACAAACAAGTGCATTGCATATAAGTTAGTTTTTTATTAAAATTTTTTATGTCATATGAACACCATTAGTTTCACTTCTATATTGTCCCTTTGACTTAAAAACAATAGCCACTTAAAATCAAGCTCTAATAAAATAAACTAGAACTTTTTATATTTTCAATCAATTACACCAACAAGTTTTAGCTTATTTAGGGACGTGGATTAGGTGAGAGCAGAGTAAACTCTCCAAGGCCACTCTAAATTGTGAAACACAGAAGTCTGAATAAAGAGCGAAATCCAATAGCGTTAGGGAGACCGAGAAAGCTCTGTGACTGGGAATTTAGGACAAGGGTTTTTGAAGATAAGGACGAGAGATACCCCTCTCTTACTTGTTGAATCTTACCTTATGACTGTTCCACCTGGCTTCTAATAAAAGTTGGTGTCTTTAGTTGCCAATCCTAGGGATCTATACAGGTAGCTATGGAGGGAAATCTCGTGGCACCTAAGGTTGACATTGCATCGTGTTCAATGGTACTTCTGGACGGCACCCTTGCGAAGCTTGGGGGCTTGCACCGGCAAAGGTTTTTGTCTGTAGGTCAGCGTAACTACCTCTGATACCTTTGCTAGTAGACCTAGGGTGTAATTACCCTAGTCTATTTTCAGAAAGCCTTTTTTATTCACTTTCTTGTATTTTGGTGCCCGATCCTAATCACCCGAAGCGGAAATACTTGGAAGTTGTTTGACTGCAGAATTCTTTAGGGACATTTTTAGTGTGTGCTTTGTGCTCCTAATCAGCCTAGCTTTCAATTTTCTTGATTATTTAAGTAGATATTCATAAATAATTCAAAGTGACTAACCGATCACTAAGACAGTCTCGTAGGCTTCGTAGGCTTTCACCTACGATTCCAAAGCCTTCTCCTAGAAGGTGTAGGAGCAATTATGCCAGTGGTTTTAAACCAGTGGTAGTTGGCGCATCAGAGATTGATCCTCCACTTGGGATTATCAATGTACAAGGTAGACCTGGTACTACCATAGAGCTAGAGAGGAACACTCCAGTGCTTTCTCGAGTGCTCTTCTAGTTGGAAGATAATATTGAAGTAGAAGAGTTCTTAGAGCTAATCATGACTCTGAATTCTCCTCTCCCTCATGATCATCCGGACATATTGTTATATGTCAGAACTCCGACACACATGCCTTCAAGCCCAGGTCCACACACAAACATCCCTTCGATGACCACTGATGGAAGCATGGCATCCACTGTGAGTGATACGAGTATGCAGACTCTTATATCAGTGCAACAAGGAGGAACTATTTCTATCCCCTCTACATCATTATTTGGGTCTACTACCAACACATCCTTGTTTCGGTTTACTTCCATTCCATCAATGAGTGGAAGTTCCCAAGCTCATGCATCCAGTTTTGGATTCTTCCCTTTTGGAATGTCCTCTCAAGGTATTCCTTCAGTTCCATTGAGTGTAACATTAACCACCTCCACATCCATGATGAGTGGATCGACATATTTTCAGGGTTTTTCTTTTGGAAGTGGTCATATACCACATTCCAATCTGAAGGTAGGGTATATGCCTTTTCCTTTCACAGGTCAAGGTACTAATCCTTTTCAGAGTTGGACTAACCCTGTAGTTAGTGGGATCAGAACTGGGAATCAGTTTTTCGGCCAACAAGGGAATGTGTCATATTCCTTAGTGAATTCATTTCAAAGTTTTCCACCCTTAGCTAATGCTTGGAACCCCTACCAAGGGTTGTCAGCTCATTATAATAATTCGTTAGGGGTAAACTTTGCCAATTACGAAGGTTTTTCAGCTGGAGTTGGTCAAACTCCGAGTTTTACTGGACCACAAGGGTCACCTTTTGGTTCAGCAGCTTCTACCAGTTACTTTAGGCAACCTAGTGCCTTTCAAAATCCAGGTCATTCTTTTCTTTCTGGAACCCCGCCCAATCTGGTTGGAATCCCCAAGGTCCTCCAAGACTTCCGTTTCTAGCCACGCTCAATCTGCCAAACTTGACTAAGTTGAAAAATGATCCGATCAGATACAATCCGGCTTGGCCTCCAGTCCTAACCAAACTTCCATCGGATATCCCAAAATTCAAGGGGAAGAGTGGTGAAGACCCGAGCGACCACATAACCACGTTCCATTTATGGTGTTCATCTAACTCCTTGATCGATGATTCGATTAGGTTGAGACTATTTCAGCGCACCTTAACTAGGAATGTAGCTAAGTGGTATATAGAGTTTCCAGGGGGCACCTTTACATCTTTTGCCGATTTGGCTAACATTTTTTTAAACCATTTCCAATTGCCTATCCATTATGAAGACAAAACTAAACTTCTATCCAATTTTCATTAGGACACAGCTACTCACATTTCTGATCATATTCAAGAATGGAGACAGAGAAAGAGGCTTATCAAAGTCGAAATTCCACTTGAATTCCACCTCAAATGGTTTTTTCAAATCGTTACAACCTGAGATCTCTAAGGATGTTTCTATGTTTGGGGTATATTCAAAAGAGCAGGCTATCTTTCACGCCCAACACTTAGAACTGATATATTCTCAGTCTGGGACTCTTCATAAAATCTTGCCTGATGCTCCTAGATCCACGATTGATATAGCCAAACCGAAGCCAAGTCTGCATGTTGACTGTATTGTTGGATCGATTGATGCAAATGAAATGAACCTTCTAAGCCAATTGCAATAGTTGTATATACAAATTGCTTCTTCCAATCAGGCTACACCGTCTACTACTCCACCTTCTCAACCTTCTTTTGAAAACACCGTTCAGGCTTCTAACCTCAAAGGAACTCAAAA
>APFE031442589.1:0-26569 GCA_000404065.3 Pinus taeda
GAACAGGTTGTAGACATTTTGACAAAGCCACTGGATCAGAAAAGCTTTGAATTTTTGAGGAAGTGTCTGGGTATGACCGAATGCCCAGCAGTTGAAATTAAAGGGGAGTGTTAAATTTGTAATTTCCACTGCGCGCGCGGGCCAGCATTTAACGCGCGCGGGAAACCACCCAGCAGAAAACCACAAACCGGAAGTAACCTCGTTGCACCGCTTTTTGTCAAAGGAGGTTTCCGTACGAAGGGGCTTCGATGAAATATGGAGCAGACACGTGGATTGGGGTGACATCACCCCCTGACATTTATTGGATGATAAATGTCGGTCAGAACACCCCATCCGATATGCGTCCAATTAAAAAGAATGTTTTCCGCCGTCCGATCGCGAGGAAGGTGCATACGGGGTCTGTTAAACTTAAATGTTGCGTGGAGTATTACTTTGTCCATACACTAATGTTTAATGTAATGACATTTTTTTGGTAACGTTTTTAATGTTTTTACGGCGGGCGTTAATAGTTAGTGCATACGGAAGTATGGGCGTAAAATATAATGTAAGTTTTTTTTTATTATTTCGAATATGTATGGTAAGAGAGTTGACTTAGTGTGTTAAGTGAGTTGCACACGGAGTGGAGTTGAGTCTGTTCGCAGCAGCGAATGTAAACCAGGAAATGTGACAGAGTTTAGTTTTGATTTGGATTGAAATGCAGCAGCGTAAAAACCATTTTGTCTTGGTAATGTAAGAAGTAAAAAGAATGCACAGCAGTGTAGGAGAAGCAGTGAAGTGAATGAAGAAAATCAGGGGGTAGTTTGTTTCAAATCCATGAATTGTTTCACACAGCAGTGAAAAGGTAAATCTGTAAATCCCTGTAAGTTTTGTTTTCACACAGCAGTGAATGTAACTGAAATATTTACACACAGTGGTGTAAAATTTCAAAGGAGGCAGAGTAATTTTTGTTAAAATGTTTTGGTGAATCCCTCTGAGTAAAAGAGGATGAATATGTAAGTGTTTTTGTTTAATGAATAGAAATCATTTTATGGTGGTGGAATACTCTTTTCAGTAATTTTTTTAAAAAGACTCCTCTGTGCAAAAAAATCCTGGAGTAGAGGAAACAGAGCATTGCCTCTGTGTTTTATTTTTGTGTTTTTGGGATTTTCCCCTTAAAAATCCCCAACAATCTTTACCCTAGAGAATAGAATACTTTTATTTATATTAATGTGAGATTTTACAGGATCTATGAGGAGCCTTTGTAGTATCTATACAATCATATGAAGCATTTTTTCATTTACAGGGCGTAACGATTTGCAATACACTCAAGTTGTTTTAAAACATCCTTATTCTATTTCTTGTGTTGAGAAACTGAATTAAAGCTATAAGCTATTTAAATAAAACATTATGACAGACACCTTATTCTGATTTTCTCGTAGTCTAGGCCATTCTTTTCCCTTTATTCCTTTGCATATCCCTGTTTCAGCTAGTTGAGAATGAGAAATTAATAATAATGGCCAAATTATATATTTTTTCATGTGAGTAAATACCCATTGAATGGAACCCACGTTAAATGATGTTTAAGAGTGCAAAAACATTGGAGTCATGGTTTTTTATTACTAATGAATAAGGTTACCCAGCAAGCAAAATAACTTTATTCAGAATAATTCAGAATGGAGAACAGCAATGCCAGAATACTGAAACAGAATGTATTTTATTAGGGATGTATCATGAAATTCTGCAAATGAAAGGAAAAGAAAGACCCAACTTCTCAAGAGAAAGGCATTAGAGATCAACATTCTAAAGACAGATGGGGACTGCACAGTCAGTGACAGGCATCCATGTAGAAGAGAGAAGTATTTATTTAAAAGGAAAATGAAAGATAAATTGGATACTTGGAAGTTGAAAGAAAATTGTAACGGTGGCAAGTAAAAACTTGAAAAAGAACTGATATCGTCTCCAGGCCTGCATATATGTTGAAAATGGTGAAATATCATATGAAAGTTAAGCCATGTTTTACTGCTTACACTGCAACACAGGTGCAACCCTAATTGTCGCTGGCTACTGGTTAATCAAATCCACAATGACCAGCAAGCTGCTGCAGACGTAGGCAGTAAAGACGGGCTATCTGAATGAATTCTCGGCCTCAATAAAATTCAATATATATCCCAAGAGAGCTCCAAGGGGCATAATTTGAAGCAAACCAGAATTTTTAGACACAAGCAACAAAAATTCAAGTATTATTTACATCAGAATTATTTACTAAAGATTGCAATACCTGTAACTGTGTTTTCATGAAAAGATTCATGAACATAAAAGTCCAGAACGCATATGGGAGAAATCTGCGAATACTGATCATTTTGCCTCCATATATACAGGTTCTTGACGCCGATCTTCAAGAGTCCCTTCACAGTAACGGTACTGTCAACAGATAAAGCTGGTGGAAACTGGAAAGAAGTCTCTTGTAGTCTGTCACTAGGGCTTTCAGCCTCTGAGCATGGGCAGATCTGATACCCATTTCGTCAATTATGGCCTTCATCTCCTCTTTCTCTTTAAAATGCCTGTCCCTTTTCCATTCTGTCTGTGTCTCTTCTCCTTGGCATTGATCTAACGGTTGAAATTTGTTTAATCGTCTAACATCTAATCTTGTGGTGCACAAAATGACAAGTAGAGAATGAGAGAAGTTGATTTCAGAAGAAACGCCTTACTGCTTAATTATTTTATTATTTTATTCACTTCTCATCCATTCCCACTAAAAGGTATTGTCCAGAGGTTTATTTATAGGTTTATGCTGCCTTTATTCTTCATTCTTCGGCGGAAGAGAGGAATTGTGAGGAGAGTATGTTGCTGGCATTGCACATATATACGCAAGTATTCATCCACGATTACTGCATGTCGTCCTGAATAAATGAAGCGGAGCAGTAAGCCACTGGAGCTGGGAACCTTAATCTCTTTATTTACGATTTCTGCAACTAATTCAAAGGTCGTCCTAGCCATTATTCCCTACCATTCCATGTCTAACATAAGTCTCTATTAATCGCCCCTACCTCCTCGGCTACTACAGCATTCCTCGGAATTACTTCGAAGACTAAGACATAAACTTTTCCATGCTATCATTGAAGTTCAACCATTCAAAGATGCTTGATTACAATTTCGTCTTTTGATGAGTTGCTTGGTAATTTTTGAGTCATTGACCCTACGAACGTGGAGCCAAAAAACCCTACGAGATTTTGGAAAAGGCATGACCAGATAATATAGTTTATTATGTAATGGTCTGGGAATAGACATCTCCCCAGGCG
The DNA here is from genome assembly GCA_000404065.3 of Pinus taeda. Classification (NCBI taxonomy): domain Eukaryota; kingdom Viridiplantae; phylum Streptophyta; class Pinopsida; order Pinales; family Pinaceae; genus Pinus; species Pinus taeda. The sequence continues at coordinate 3,279 of APFE031442589.1, forward strand.
AAACAAAATTATAGTTTATTTACAATATTATTTCATCCCATCAAAACAAAACAGAGCTTTCCACCTCCTTTTTCTCAGGATCTTCGGATCTGGGAAGCTTAGTCTCTTTATTTCAAAGGCCGTCTTTGCCATTATTCGTACCAGTCCATGTCTAACATAATCGAACGTACTTCCTAGGCTGATACAACATTCCTCGCAACTTCTTGAGAGACGTAGCCGTGAGGATTTTAGCAATAAATTTTTCCACGCTATCATTGAAAATCAATAATTCAAAGATGCCAGATTACAATTTTGACTTTTGGCAATTTATTTAGTCATTTACTCTATGAACGTTGAGCCAAAAAGCCGACAAGATAGAATCATTAGATCGTTGGAGATTTTGGATAAGGTATGACCGCTCCATGAACTACACATGGAAGGTGTAGTGTGAACATGTTGGATCAGAACACAGTGCGAACAGGGTGGTTCAGAATTATTTGAATACAGTTTGAGTGCTTTATCAAATGGGTTTTCACATAAGTGTCAGTCATTCATTGGATGTGGATAGATGATCAAAACCACGGGAAGAACTCCTTTTTAATTAACTCCTTCAGAGTAATCACTGTTTTATTAATTAATCAAATAATGTTACATGAATGAGTTTTCCAGATAAACAAGTTAATCTCATTACATTAATTGAACAAATAAGATTTAATGAATTCCTAAATTATAAGAGCGCACTTGTTTAAAAAAAATTCCTAAATCATAAGAGTACACTTATTTCAAAAAACTACTCTAACTAATCATGACCACGAATCATAACAATCCAAATAAGGTGACACACATGACAAGTAGGGGCTTCTCACTTTAAAAACTAGCTTTAATTTTGATCTTCACCAATATGTTATCCTCTACAATACATGATCTACTAGAAACTTTAGGACTTCTTAATGAGCAAAGTCTATCCATCATTCAATTTGACATTTACAAACATTGTCAAAATTGTTGGGTATGCGTTACATTCTTCCCACAACTAGCCCCAGGCATTGTTACATTGCGACATTTACAAACATTATCAAAATTGTTGGGTATGCGTTACATTCTTCCCAAAACCAGCCCTAGGCGTTGTTACATTGCGTCGGGTGCAGGGTGTTACAAGGGGCGATAAACCCCTTACATGGGGTTTGGGGCAGAACCCTGAGATTTTTTTTAATGCAGACTCAATATTGGTTGGGTAGACCCAAAGATGGGGAGTGGACCCAATGATGGGGATAGACCTACACATGGTTTTGCACACGGCTTTAGGCATGATGATTTTTTTTCCCATGGTATTTTGTAGATTTGATCAAAAGAAACTATGGTTATGTTCTAACCCAGAGTTTAATGGATTAAAGTTTATGAATGCTTCAGTATGTATATAATCTATTGTAATATTGAAAGGAATATAATGAAAAAACAATTTGGTTTTTAAGAGAAAATCTATCTATATTTTATATGCTCGCCATTGTAGAATGTATATTTTTCTATTTTAAGAATCCATTTCCAAATCTTTTCTGTATAGGGTTAAAACCTACATCTAGTATCAAAGAAGTATCAACTTCAAGGGGATGCCTTTGTTGAGAAATATAGGGCATAACTGATATGAAATTAATCAATGGATGGTCAAGGAAATAGAAAAGGCCAAAAAATCAAAGTTTTTGGATGCAAATAGAACTAGCACCATCGCGTAGAGCTCGAAAAAAAGATTCCAACGCAACTTGAACAAATGCATTTGGACTCCGGATGAAAGAGAAAGAGCTCGTTGAAATTTGTGAGTAAGCAGGTAAATGAGGCTTTGCAGGCCAAGTAGCAGCTCCACAGTTTGATGTAAAAGTCAACTCCAGTTTGGGTGAAAATCTTCATTACATGGTGAAGGTATCAAATCTCAAAGCACAGACATATGGTCTATCCAAAAAGGATGAACCTTAAATTCATGTTTTAGGTCGGTATACAAGAGAGGCATTCATGATTTGTAGAAATTATCATGGTAGATCACCTGATAATGCAATGTAACTAAAGCAAAATACTTGATCTACCTCTAAAAACAAACTTGCGGAAGCTGAATCGATTTTGAGCAAGATCAAATAGAACACATATAACAGATGAAGAAGAAATCAATCACACATGAACACAGAAGAATACTCTGGGGAAAGCCTCAACTAAAAACCCCGATCTTTGTATTATCATACAAGTGGAAATATCTCAAGATTACACAAAGCTTTAGCTCACAAGCAATCTAGCTCTCAATACAATCCCTCATTGTTGCTCATAGATAGAATAGACAACACATATGCCTTCCTTCAGTCCTCCAAGCCTCCTATTTCCTTGCACAGTTTCTCCTAGGTCCTCAAGCTGCCACCTGTGTGTAATTACCTCACACACTGCTCACTAACCTCTAAAATAACTGCACAATCCTCAAGGAAAAAATTCCTTCTACATGCAAGAGATATCCTCATGGTAATATTCCTGCAACTGATAGTACACTGTCCCATCCTTTGATCTCAATTGGGTCTCTATTTGAACTAACATGCATGAGTTATTTATGAAAGAATATTTAGTTATCTGAAGTACACTAGTTGCATGCATGCATGCATTGACTAAACTGAACTCACAATCAGTTCCACAAACTGTTGGAACTAATCTAACTGGACTTAATTCAGTTAACTGAGCTAAACTAATTACAACTCAAAGTACAACTTCCTGATCCCTTAATTAAGGGATAACTTCCTCAATCAAAGGGATAACTGTTGCATGTCTTCACATAGACTTCATGTTTGATTTTATCCAACTAATTAACTCAAGATGAATTAATTAATTATTTTACAAATCGCTGCTGAGATCAAATTAGAATTTTAATTTAGGGACTAATTAAAATTAGAATGTATCCCACAATGCTATCTATAGCAATGCTATTTTTAGCATTTCTTGTTGCTAGTTTCAACACTCCCTCTCAACAAGAAAGGGATTATCTACCACCTCGATCTTGTCTTTGTGGAACTCGAATTTGCATTTTGACAATGCCTTAGTCAAAATGTTTGCATCCTGCTCCTTGGTCGAAACATATTGCAACAACACGATCCTCTACACCACACAGTCTTGAAGATAATGATACCGGATATCAATGTGCTTGGACCTGTCATGAAATATTGGATTCTCAGAGAGTTTGATACAACTGCAATTATTGCAATAGATCACAGTTGGATCCATCCTCTGATCAAACAACCCAACAAGAATTTTCTGCATCCAAATGGCCTCACATGCTGCCTAGCTTGCAGCCATGTATTCAGCCTCTGCTGAGCTAGGTGCAACTGACCTCTGTTTCTCGTTGTATCAAGAAACTACAGTTGAACCAAGGTTGAAAATTCCTCCTGAAGTGCTCTTCTGATCTTATGATCTTATGGACTCCCTGCCCAATCTGCATCTATGAAGCCCTGAAGCTTCACTCCATCTGTCCATCTGTACCATAATCCTACTGAGATGTGCCTCTAAGGTATCTTAGCACATGCTTCGCTGCCTTCCAAAACAGCTTGGTAGGCTGAACCATAGTTTGACTCAACTGGTTCACCGCAAAGCACAAATCTTGTCGTGTATTCACTAAATACACCAATGAACCCACAAGCTACCGATAGACAGTAGCAGCTACTACCTCACCTGAAGTAGCATCCTCCTTCCTCCAGTTGCCTGCTAGAGGAGTCTACATGGGCTTGCACTTCTCCATGTGGAATCTCCTAAGTATCTCATTGGCATACTTTCCTTGAGACACAGACACTTCCCCATCCTTCTACCACACTTCCGTGCCTAGAAAGTAGTGCATGAGACCCATGTCTTTCATCTCAAACTCTCTTGCAAGATCCTCCTTGCAAGTCTTGATCAACTGATCATCACCTTTTAATATTAGATCATCGACATAAAGAACAATGATCAATGGGTTACCTTCTACCATGATTTGTTATAGGTTTGCATCTGCTTCACTCTTTGTGAAGACCAACTCAATGAAGTAGCTGCCGATCCTAGTGTACCAAGCATAAGGTGCTTGCTTTAGATCGTATAAAGCTCTCTTGAGTTGGCACACATGCGACTCACGATCAAAGGTGTCAAATCCTTCCAGCTGCTCTATGTACACCTCTTCCTCAATCTTGCCATTAAGGAATGTAGTCTTCACATCCATTTCATGGATCTTCCAAACCATTTGTGCTGATAGTGCCAACATCGATCTGATAGACGAGTATCTTGCTAATGGAGCAAAGTTCTCATCATAGTTAATCCCACCGAACTCTAAGAAACCACGGGCAACAAATCTTGCCTTATGTTTCTCCACACTACCATCAACATCTTGCTTTACCTTGTAAATCCAACGAGAACTCACAACTGACTTTTTCTCCCATCTTGGAACCACATCCCAGACACTGTTCCGAACTATGGAGTCATACTCCTCCACATAGCATCAATCCAAACTAGCTGCTGCACTGCTTCCTCAAAGGAATATGGTTCGATCTCTACACACTCCCCAATAAGGGCCATGTACCCAATGTATCGCTCAGGTGACCTCCTCTGTTTGCGCTGAGAAGATGGCTCTCCCACATTTTCTCTCGCATCCATCAACAATCTGTCAACTTCCCTTGTGCGTTTTCGCCCCTCTCTGGAAGACTCTGCATGAGTGGATGTCTCCACTCCTGGAACCTCTCCATGTGGCTACTTCGTATTAGTCTGAGGCTCCTCCTCCTTAGGAACCAAAAGTTCCTCCTTTGCATGCAACTTGAGCTCCCTCTCAAGGGAAACTTGCATGGACTTCTGCTTGTCAAACTTTAGATCTTTGCATACCACTGTAGTCTGACTAGTAGGCAAGAACACCCAATAGTTATGGGGTGTATTAGTGTACCCCACAAGTATCCCCAACTCAATTGTTGGCTCAATTTTCTTTCGGGCATCTTTGGTCATATGGAAAAATACCGATGAGCCAAAGATCTTGAAGTGACTCACATCTGGTCTCTTCCTGGAGAAGGCTTCCTCTGGTGGCTTCAGCCCAAGTATGCGATGCAGGCTTCTATTCTGCAAGTATACCGTTGTATTGCATGCCTCAACCCACAAATGAAGTGATAGGCCTTGGTCATGTAACATCGCTCGAGCTGCTCCCACAATCGTTCTATTCTTCCTCTCGGCCACCCCATTCTGCCGTGGGTTATGGGGTGCCATCAAATCCCTTTTAATTCCTTCCACTGCACAAAAGTCCTTAAACTCTTGAGAGACATATTATCCACCATTGTCACTTCTCAAGGCCATTATTTTCTTCCCTGATTCCTTCTCAACCAAAGCTTTGAACTCACAAAACTTGGAGAAGGTCTGATCCTTCTTCTGCATGAAATAGATCCAGCACTTACGAGAAAACTCATCAATGAAAATAACGTAGTACCTTTATTTCATAGTGGATTCTATTGAGAATGGTCCACACATCTGTATGAACTCACTACGAGATCGCCTCAGCTCAACTGTCTCGATCATGAAAGGAAGATTTTGCATACTTACCCAAGGTATAACCTTTGCATGTATCTATTGCTCAAGTTTACCTTTGGGAAGTTTGGTAGAGATATATTGCATGATCATCAAGGCCCCATGATGTAAGTGGCCCAATCTTCTATTCCATAACTTGCCAATATCTTGGCTTTGCACCAACTTTGCTTTGGAACTCAATGCAGCACAGTCATCTACCTCCAGCTTGTAGAGATTCTTCACTTGAATCCTAATCCTCTTGGTTTGACCTGTGGCGATGTGTATCAGGAATGCCTTTCCTTTACTAGATACTACATCATAGCCTTTGTCTTCCAACATTGTGACAGATACGGGGTTCTTCTTCAGTCTAGGCACATACTTTACATCAGTCAAGTTGAGAGGAACTCCATACTCCCTCTGAAACACAATCATGCCTTCACCTGAAACACGGTACTTTCCATCATCGCCCATCTCTATGCGCATTTGGAGGTCCTTCTCCTCCAAGGTACTGAATAAACTCTTGTCGCTATTCATGTGGAGTGAGGCTCAATTGTCCTAGTACCAAACACAACCCACCATCGATGAAACCATGCATGCGATGAGGGTAAAATCCAATTCGAATTGTTAGGCCAGTGCCTCACCATTTGATCCTTTCAAGGATCCCTTCTTGGATTTCTTTTGTGGACAATTTGTTGCATAATGGCCCACCTCATGGCAATAAAACCATCACACTTTAGGTTTGTCAATCTTCTTCCCACCATGGGAAGAACTCGATTTGGAATGGGAAGCCTTCCCTTTCCCTTTCCTTACCTTACTTGCTAAGGCTAGATTTTCTTCATCATCATGCTTTGATGGAACCATCTCTGGTGCTTCTCTTGATCTCCTCCCGCATCAGATATGACCACAGTCGTTCCCAATCTGGCAGTTTCTCTCTTCCATTCACTGAGTCTTGGTAGCTATGCCAGCTCTTAAGAAGAATGAGGAGAGCAAGACTCACTATGTCATCATCAACTGTCATTATTCCTACACTTCCAAGCTCATCTCTGCAGGTGGTGAGCTTGTTCAGATATGTCGAGATCGTGTCGCCTTTTTCACACTTGATTTTCCAAAGCTTATCTTTTAGCACCAACTTCCTTTGATCGCTGATGTTCTGATATAGATGCTTCAATGTCTTCCATGTTGAAAACAATGTCTCCTTCCCATGGAGACTCGAGACAATATGGTCTCGAACTCCCTCCAAAAGAATCCTCCTTGCTCTCGCCACACATTTCTTCCATTTCGCCAATTCTTGGGCATTAGCTACTACTGGCTTGGGGACTTCTTGATCAATGGAGTCCTTCACCCCGTTTTCCTCTAATACTGCTTCCATGCAATCCTTCCAGGCTATGTAATTCGAGCTGCCATCCAGGGCATACTCGAGTCTCAAGCCATTGAGCGTCATTGATGAATTTTGAGATGTGATAAGCAATTGATTTTGTACCTGCAATCAAAAACTTCAAAACTTCAAACTTCTCCCTTCTAGTTATATTGTTCTCCGTTTTGATCACCTTTGCTCTAATATCATGTAGGAATTCTCACGTTAGATCACTTGATAATGCAATGTAACTAAAGCAAAATACTTGATCTACTTCGACAAACAAACTTGCGGAAGCTTAATCGATTTTGAGCAAGATGAAATAAAACACATATAATAGATGAAGAATAAATCAATCACACATGAACACAGAAGAATACTCTGGGGAAAGCCTCAGCTAAAAACCCCGATCTTTGTATTATCATACAAGTGGAGATATCTCAGGATAACACAAAGATTTAGCGCACAAGCTATCCAGCTCTTAGTACAATCCCTCGTTGCTGCTCATAGACAGAATAGAAAACACATATGCCTTCCTTCAGTCCTCCAAGCCTCCTATTTCCTTGCGCAGTTTCTCCTGGGTCCTCAAGCTGCCACCTGTGTGTAATTACCTCACACACTGCTCACTAACCTCTAAAATAACTGCGCAATCCTCAAGGAAAGAATTCCTTCTGCATGCAAGAGATATCCTCATGGGAATATTCCTGCAATTGATAGTACACTGTCCCATCCTTTGATCTTAATTGGATCTCTGTCTGAACTGACATGCATGAGTTATTTATGAGAGAATATTTAGTTATCTGAAGTACACTAGTTGCATGCATGCATGCATTGACTAACTGAACTCACAATCAGTTCCACAAACTGTTGGAACTAATCTAACTGGACTTAACTTAGTTAACTGAGCTAACTAATTACAACTCAAAGTACAACTCATCCTGATCTCCTAATTAAGGGATAACTCTCAATCAAAGGGATAACTATTGCATGTCTTCACATAGACTTCATGTTTGATTTTCTCCAACTAATTAACTCAAGATGAATTAATTAATTATTTTACGAACCACTCGTGAGATCAAATTCAAATTTTAATTCTCAATTTTAATTTAGGGACTAATTAAATTTGGAATGTACCCCGTAATGCTATCTATAGCAATGCTATTTTTAGCATTTCTTGTTGTTATTTTCAATACTCCCTCTCAACAAGAAAGGGATTATCTGCCACCTCGATCTTGTCTATGTGGAACTCGAATTTTCATTTTGACAATGCCTTAGTCAAAATGTTTGCATCTTGCTCCTCGGTCGAAACATACTGCAACAACATGATCCTCTTCACCACACAATCTCGAAGATGATGATACCAGATATCGATGTGCTTGGACCTGTCATGAAATACTAGATTCTCAGAGAGTTTGATACAACTCTGATTATTGCAATAGATCACAGTTAGATCCATCCTCTGATCAAACAACACAACTTGAATTTTTCACATCCAAATGGCCTCACATGTTGCCTAGCTTGCAGCCATGTATTCAGCCTCTATTGAGCTACGTGCAATTGGCCTTTGTTTCCTGTTGTACCAAGAAACTACAGCTGAACCAAGGTTGAAAATTCCTCCTGAAGTGCTCTTCTGATTTGATGGACTCCTTGCCCAATCGGCGTCTATGAAACCCTGAAGCTTCACTCCCTCTGTCCATCTATACCATAATCCATACTGAGATGTGCCACTGAGGTATCTCATCACATGCTTAGCTGCCTTCCAAAGCAACTTGGTAGGCTGAACCATAGCTTGACTTCGTTGGTTCACCGCAAAGCACAAATCTGGTCGTGTGTTCACTAAATACATCAATGAACCCACAAGTTGCCGATAGATAGTAGCAGCTACTACCTCACCTGAAGTAGCATCCTCCTTCCTCCAGTTACCTTCTAGAGGAGTTTGCATGGGCTTGCACTTCTCAATGTGGAATCTCTTGAGTATCTCATTGGCATACTTGCCTTGAGACACAAATACTTCCCCATCCTTCTACCACACTTCCATGCCTAGAAAGTAGTGCATGAGACCCATGTCTTTCATCTCAAACTGTCTTGCAAGATCCTCTTTGCAAGACTTGATCAACTGATCATCACCTGTTAATATTAGATCATCAACATAAAGAACAATGATCAATGGCTTACCTTCTACCATGATGTGGTACAGGTTCACATCTTTTTCACTCTTTGTGAAGCCCAACTCGGTGAAGTAGCTGTCGATCTTGGTGTACCAAGCACGAGGTACTTGCTTCAGCCCATAAAAAGCTCTCTTGAGTCGGCATACATGCGACTCATGATCGAAGGTCTCAAATCCTTTTGGCTGCTCTATGTACACCTCTTCCTCAATCTTGGCATTGAAGAATGTAGTCTTCACATCCATCTGATGGATCTTCTGTGCTGATAGTTGCAACATCGATCTGATAGATGAGTATCTTGCTACAGGAGCAAAAGTCTCATCATAGTCGATCCCCTTGACCTGTGAGAAACCACGAGCAACAAATATTGCCTTATGTTTTTCCACACTACCATCAGCAGCTTGCTTTACCTTGTAAAGCTAACGAGAACTCACAACTAACATGTTCTCCAGTCTTGGAACCACATCCCAAACACTATTCTAAACTATGCAGTCATAATCCTCTTCCATCCCATCATGTATTGTTGACGTTGACTTGAGAGTGACATGGATTCTTAGTCTGGCTCACGTAGACATAGGCAATAAAACATGCATTTCGGGGTGTTCTGGGATTGAAAAATATTGTGAGATTCCATGACTTTCTTTCCCATATTAAATTATAGAGCAAGTTGCAATCGACATAACTTTGAAAATAGAACAAATCAACTGTAATATTAAATTTTATTATTTTTATATAATTTTCTAAGTATTTATAAAATTTTAAGAAGTTATGATAGTCAACCTGGAATTCCGAGGCCTTGAGGAAGAAAATGCAGAAGGTGTACTAATACAGCAAGAGTTCAGTTTTTTATATTTTACTTTTAACCATTTCCAAGTTTGTTAATCAAATAACATATAAATATAAATTAGGTGGTAATAATTTTGATAATATAATATTTATTTTTATTTTTCTAATAAAATAATAAAATGTATTATAATTTATTTTCAAATTAGCAGTGGGATAAATATTACTAGCTATTTTCTGCACATGCAGGTTAGCTTATTATTGTTATTTATGGAAAACCACTTTATTTGGTAGTTATTAAGGAGTAGACTTTCATTCTTGATAAATACCTCTAGATCTTGGGCCATTAACTTATTTCCTTAAATTAACTAATTAAAAATAACTTTAAAGGATACTCCAAACTCATATATAATAATTTAGTTATTTAAACAAAAACTACATAATTTTATTATTACTTTAATACTCTAAATCATAAATTAGTAAAGAGGTTTAATAGTAATTTAAACGATATAATAACAAAAACTATATACCTCTATTATTAATTAGTTTTCTAAATAATAAATTCATATTATATTATTTAATTAAAATACAAAAATAAATACAAAACGTGAGTTAAACAAAATAATTTATGTTATTTTTAATGGAAAAAATTAAATATAATAATGGCAAATTTATTTTCCACTTATCATTAAAAAATCACTTTTATTTTATAATGTAATTTTTCCCTCCATTATTGTCGTTATTATTTTTCATATATAATTTAATTTTTTTCCCTTAATTATAACTTTTAAGATGAATGTTATTTGTTTTCTTAATCATAACTTTTTGGGTTTTCCATTATTTTTTGTTGGGTTTTCATAAATATTTTAAATAAAATTTAATACTCTTTATTTTTATATTTGTTTTCTTAATATATATTCACATATACTTATTTATAGTAAAAATTATTTTTATAATATTTTATATTAATATAATTGGTAATATTTTGTTCATAACACATTTTATTCTTTATAAAAAATAAAAATTATAGAAGATATAATTATTGGTAATATTATGCTCGTAATACTAACTCTGGATAATTATTTGTCTTTCGATCGAGATCAGTAACTGTTATAATATAATTAATTTAAAATATTATTAAAAAATATTATTTTAAATTTATATATTATATATATATATTTGAAATATATATTAAATAGTTTTAATTATAAATTTAATATTTATAACTTTAATTTATATATATATATATACATACAACGATAAGTTATTTTAATGTAAAAAATAATTATTTCTCATTTTTTGATTAGGAAAATTGTATTATATTGAATTAGGAAGAAAGAAAAAAAGTACTATATTGAAGTGTTTCATCTCACTCATAGTCATCAACCAAAAGCTATATAGAGGCTTATATCTCTTGGAGAAGCAAAATTCTTATTTCTCCTTTAAAGACTAATTCTCATCAACTCCGTTGTGAAACAGGACATTGGAAAAATGCCAGAAGAAGTGTTCGAGGAAAGAGTATGCATTTTTTGTTATTCAAGAAAAATGGAAACAAATACACATTTCATTTTAGAATGTGAGACCTTCAAAGAAACCAAATTATGCAGATATATTGGCATGGGATAATCTATTTAAGTTTATCCAGAAGCTAGGAGCATTTATTGTAAGGCTTCACAAGAAAAATGCTTAATACATCAAGCAAATAGAAAAACAATCTGTCCTATAAACTATCTTTAACCTCATAGAAATTAATATATATATATATAATATATAATATAATATAATAATAATTAATAAATTTATTTTATTATTTTATTCACTTCTCATACATTCCCACTTAAGGTATTGTCCAGAGGTTTATTTATAGGTTTATGATGCCTTTATTCTTCATTCTTCGGCGGAAGAGAGGAATTGTGAGGAGAGTATGTTGCTGGCATTGCACATATACGCAAGTATTCATAAATGAAGCGGAGCAGTAAGCCACTGGAGCTGGGAACCTTAATCTCTTTATTTACGATTTCTGCTACTAATTCAAAGGTCGTCCTAGCCATTATTCCCTACCATTCCATGTCTAACATAAGTCTCTGTTAATCGCCCCTACCTCCTCGGCTACTACAGCATTCCTCGGAATTACTTCGAAGAAATTCACTAAGACATAAACTTTTCCATGCTATCATTGAAATTCAACCATTCAAAGATGCTTGATTACAATTTCGTCTTTTGATGAGTTGTTGGTAATTTTTGAGTCATTGACCCTACGAATGTGGAGCCAAAAACCCTACGAGATTTTGGAAAAGGCATGACCAGATAATATAGTTTATTACGTAATGGTCTGGCAATAGACATCTCCCCAGGCGAAGCAAAATTATAGTTTATTTACAATATTATTTCATCCCATCAAAACAAAACAGAGCTTTCCACCTCCTTCTTCTCAGGATCTTCGGATTTGGGGAGCTTAGTCTCTTTATTTACGATTTCTGCAGCTAATTCAAAGGCCGTCTTTGCCATTATTTCTCTTAATCGCACTTACTTCCTAGGCTGATACAACATTCCTCGCAACTTCTTGAGAGACGTAGCCGTGAGGATTTTAGCAATAAATTTTTCCGCGCTATCATTGAAAATCAATAATTCAAAGATGCCAGATTACAATTTTGACTTTTGGTAATTTATTTAGTCATTTACTTTATGAACGTTGAGCCAAAAAGTCGACAAGATAGAATCATTAGATCGTTGGAGATTTTGGATAAGGTATGACCGCTCCATGAACTACACATGGAAGGTGTAGTGTGAACATGTTGGATCAGAACACAGTGCGAACAGGGTGGTTCAGAATTATTTGAACAGGGTGGTTCAGAATTATTTGAATACAGTTTAAGTGTTTTATCAAATGGTTTTTCACATGGATTCTAACAAGTGTAAGTCATTCATTGGATGTGGATAGATGATGAAAACCACTTGAAGAACTCCTTTTTAATTAACTCCTTCATAGTAATCACTTTTTTATTAATTAATCCAATAATGTTACAAATCAAATAATGTTACATAATAAGATAAACATGTTAATCTCATCACATTAATTAACAAATAACTCAAGCATACATTAATTTAGGAAGCTAATTATTTCTAGAATATTTCTCAATATAATTAGATTTAATGAATTCCTAAATCATAAGAACACGCTTATTTCAAAAAACTACTCTAACTAATTATGATCACTGATTATAACAATCCAAATAAGGTGACTCACATGACAAGTAGGGGCTTCTCACTTTAACAATTAGCTTTAATTTTGATCTTCACCAATATGTTATCCTCTACAATACATGATCTACTAGAAACTTTAGCGTTTCTTAATTAGCAAAGTCTATCTATAGTCTAACTACAAACATTATCAAAATAGTTGGGCATGCGTTACATTCTTCGGAGAACCAACCCCATGCGTTGTTACATTGAATCCGGTGCAGGGGTTTACAAGGGGTGATAACCCCCCTACACAGGGATGCGGACTCAATATTGGTTGGGCAAACCCAAAGATGGGGAATGGACCCAATGATGGGGTAGACCTACACATGGTTTTGCACACGGTTTTAGGCATGATGATTTTTTGCCCATGTTATTTTGTAGATTTGATCAAAGGAAACTATGGTTATGTTCTAACCCAGAGTTAATGGATTGGGGTTTATGAATGCTTCGGCATGTATAAATGTATTGTAATATTGAAAGGAATATAATGAAAAATCAATTTAGTTTTCAATAGAAAATCTGTGTATATTTTATATGGTCGCCATTGTAGAATGCATATTTTTCTGTTTTAAGAATCAATTTCCAGATCTTTTCTGTACAGGGTTAAAACCTACATCTAGTATCAAAGAAGTATCGACTTCAAGGGGATGCCTTTGATGAGAAATATAGGGCATAACTGATATGAAATTAATCAATGGATGGTCAAGGAAATAGAAAAGGCCAAAAAATCAAAGTTTTTGGATGCAAATAGAACTAGCATCATCGTGTAGAGCTCGAAAAAGAAATTCCAACGCAACTTGAATAAATGCATTTGGACTCCAGATGAAAGAGAAAGAGCTCGTTGAAATTTGTGAGTAAGCAGGTAAATGAGGCTTTGCAGGCCAAGTAGCAGCTCCACAATTTGATGTGAAATTCAACTCCAGTTTGGGTGAAAATCATCATTACATGGTGAAGGTATCAAATCTCAAAGCACAGACATATGGTCTATCTGAAAAGGATGAACCTTAAATTCATGTTTTAGGTCGGTATACAATAGAGGTAGTCATGATTTGTAGAAATTCTCATGGTAGATCACCTGATAATGCAATGCAACTAAAGCAAAATACTTGATCTACCTCTAAAAACAAACTTGCGGAAGCTTAATCTATTTTGAGCAAGATCAAATAGAACACATATAACAGATGAAGAAGAAATCAATCACACATGAACACAGAAGAATACTCTGGGGAAAGCCTCAACTAAAAACCCTGATCTCTGTATTATCATACAAGTGGAAATATCTCAGGATTACACAAATCTTTAGCTCACAAGCAATCTAGCTCTTAATACAATCCCTCATTGTTGCTCATAGATAGAATAGACAACACATATGCCTTCCTTCAGTCCTCCAAGCCTCCTATTTCCTTGCGCAGTTTCTCCTAGGTCCTCAAGCTGCCACCTGTGTGTAATTACCTCACAAACTGCTCACTAACCTCTGAAATAACTGTGCAATCCTCAAGGAAAGAATTCCTTCTGCATGCAAGAGATATCCTCATGGAAATATTCTTGCAACTGATAGTACATTGTCCTATCCTTTGATCTCAACTGGGTCTCTATTTGAACTAACATGCATGAGTTATTAATGAGAGAATATTTAGTTATCTGAAGTACACTAGTTGCATGCATGCATGCATTGACTAACTGAACTCACAATCAGTTCCACAAACTGTTGGAACTAATCTAACTGGACTTAATTCAGTTAAATGAGATAACTAATTACAACTCAAAGTACAACTCTTCCTGATCTCCTTAATTAAGGGATAACTTCCTCAATCAAAGGGATAACTGTTGCATGTCTTCACATAGACTTCATGTTTGATTTTCTCCAACTAATTAACTCAAGATGAATTAATTAATTATTTTACAAATCGTTGCTGAGATCAAATTAGAATTTTAATTTAGGGACTAATTAAAATTAGAATGTATCCCACAATGTTATCTATAGCAATGCTATTTTTAGCATTTCTTGTTGCTAGTTTCAACACTCCCTCTCAACAAGAAAGGGATTATCTACCACCTCGATCTTGTCTTTGTGGAACTCGAATTTGCATTTTGACAATGCCTTAGTCAAAATGTCTGCATCCTGCTCCTCGGTCGAAACATACTGCAACAACATGATCCTCTTCACCACACAGTCTTGAAGATAATGATACTGGATATCAATGTGCTTGTACCTGTCATGAAATATTGGATTCTCAGAGAGTTTGATACAACTCTAATTATTGCAATAGATCACAGTTGGATCCATCCTCTGATCAAACAACCCAGCAAGAATTTTCTACATCCAAATGGCCTCACATGCTGCTTAGCTTGCAGCCATGTATTCAGCCTCTGCTGAGCTAGGTGCAACTAACCTCTGTTTCCTATTGTACCAAGAAACTACAGTTGAACCAAGGTTGAAACTTCCTCCTGAAGTGCTCTTCTCATCTTATGGATTCCCTGCCCAATCTACATCTATGAAGCCCTGAAGCTTCACTCCATCTGTCCATCTGTACCATAATCCTACTGAGATGTGCCTCTGAGGTATCTTAGCACATGCTTAGCTGCCTTCCAAAACAGCTTGGTAGGATGAACCATAGTTTGACTCAACTGGTTCATTGCAAAGCACAAATCTTGTCGTGTTTTCACTAAATACACCAATGAACCCACAAGCTACCGATAGACAGTAGCAACTACTACCTCACCTGAAGTAGCATCCTCCTTCCTTCGGTTACCTGCTAGAGGATTCTGCATGGGCTTGCACTTCTCCATGTGGAATCTCCTAAGTATCTCATTGGCGTACTTTCCTTGAGACACAAACACTTCCCCATCCTTCTACCACACTTCCATGCCTAGAAAGTAGTGCATGAGACCCATGTCTTTCATCTCAAACTCTTTTGCAAGATCCTCCTTGCAAGTCTTGATCAACTGATCATCACCTGTGAATATTAGATCATCAACATAAAGAACAATGATCAATGGCTTACCTTCTACCATGATGTGTTACAGGTTTGCATCTGCTTCACTCTTTGTGAAGACCAACTCAATGAAGTAGATGTCGATCCTGGTGTACCAAGCACAAGGTGCTTGCTTTAGATCGTATAAAGCTCTCTTGAGTTGGCACACATGCGACTCACGATCAAAGGTCTCAAATCCTTCCGGCTGCTCTATGTACACCTCTTCCTCAATCTTGCCATTAAGAAATGCATTCTTCACATCCATCTCATGGATCTTCCAAACCATTTGTGCTGATAGTGCCAACATCGATCTGATAGACGAGTATCTTTCTAATGGAGCAAAAGTCTCATCATAGTCAATCCCACTGACCTCTAAAAAACCATGGGAAACAAATCTTGCCTTATGTTTCTCCACACTACCATCAACATCTTGCTTTACCTTGTAAATCCAATGAGAACTCACAACTGACTTGTTCTCCCGTCTTGGAACCACATCCCAAACACTGTTATGAACTATGGAGTCATACTCCTCCACCATAACATCAATCCAAATTAGCTACTGCACTGCTTCCTCAAAGGAATATGGTTCAATCTCTACACACTCCCCAATAAGGGCCATGTACCCAGTGTATCGCTCAGGTGACCTCTTCTGTCTGCACTGAGAAGATGGATCTCCCACATTTTCTCTCGCATCCATCAACAATATGTCAACTTCCCTTGTGCGTTTCCGCCCCTCTCTGGAAGACTCTGCATGAGTGGATGTCTCCACTCCTAGAACCTCTCCATGTGGCTACTCCATATTAGTCTTAGGCTCCTCCTCCTTTGGAACCAAAAGTTCCTCCTCTGCATGCAACTTGAGCTCCCTCTCAAGGGAAACTTGCATGGACTTCTGCTCGTCGAACTTTAGATCTTTGCATACCACTGTACTCTAACTAGTAGGCAAGAACACCCAATAGTTATGGGGTGTATTAGTGTACCCCACTAGTATCCCCAACTCAACTGTTGGCTCAATTTTCTTTCGGGCTTCTTTGGTCATATGGAAAAATACCGATGAGCCAAAGATCTTGAAGTGACTCACATCTGGTCTCTTCCTGGAGAAGGCTTCCTCTGGTGGCTTCAGCCCAAGTATGTGATGTGGGCTTCTATTCTGCAAGTATACCGCTGTATTGCATGCCTCAACCCACAAATGAAGTGATAGGCCTTGGTCATGCAACATCGCTCGAGCTGCTCCCACAATCGTTCTATTCTTCCTCTCGGCCACCCCATTCTGCTGTGGGTTATGGGGTGCCGTCAAATCCCTTTTAATTCCTTCCGCTGCACAAAAGTCCATAAACTCTTGAGAGACATATTATCGACCATTGTCACTTCTCAAGGCAATTATTTTCTTCCCCGATTCCTTCTCAACCAAAGCTTTGAACTCACAAAACTTGGAGAAGATCTGATCCTTCTTCTGCATGAAATAGATCCAACACTTACGAGAAAAATCATCAATGAAAATAACATAGTACCTTTGTTTCATAGTGGATTCTATTGACAATGGTCCACACATCTGTATGAACTCACTACGAGATCGCCTCAGCTCGACTGTCTCGATCATGAAAGGAAGATTTTGCATACTTACCCAAGGTATAACCTTTGCATGTATCTATTTCTCAAGTTTACCTTTGGGAAGTTTGGTAGAGATCTATTGCATGATCATCAAGGCCCCATGATGTAAGTGACCCAATCTTCTATGCCATAACTTGCCAATATCTTGGCTTTGTACGAACTTTGCTTTGGAACTCAATGCAGTACAGTCATCTACCTCCAGCTTGTAGAGATTCTTCACTCGAATCCTAATCCTCTTGGTCTGACCTGTGGCGATGTGTCTCAGGAATGCCTTTCCTTTACTAGATACTACATCATAGCCTTTGTCTTCCAACATTGTGACAGATACCAGGTTCTTCTTCAGTCTAGGCACATACTTTACATCAGTCAAGTTGAGAGGAACTCCATGCTCCCTCTGAAACACAATCATGCCTTCACCTGAAACACTGTACTTTCCATCATCACCCATCTCTATGCGCATTTGGAGGTCCTTCTCCTCCAAGGTACTGAATAAACTCTTGTCGCTATTCATGTGGAGTGAGGCTCCACTGTCCTGGTACCAAACACAACCCACCATTGATGAAACCATGCATGCGATGAGGGTAAAATCCAATTCGAATTGTGAGGCTAGTGCCTCACCATTTGATCCTTTTGAGGATCCCTTCTTGGATTTCTTTTGTGGACAATTTGTTGCATAATGGCCCACCTCATGACAATAAAAGCATCACACTTTATATTTGTCAATCTTCTTCCCACCATGGGAAGAACTCGATTTGGAATGGGAAGCCTTCCCTTTCCCTTTCCTTACCTTACTTGCTAAGGCTAGATTTTCTTCATCATCATGCTTTGATGAAGAACCATCTCTGGTGCTTCTCTTGATCTCCTCCTGCATCAGATATGACCACAGTCGTTCCCAATCTGACAGTTTCTCTCTTCCATTCACTGAGTCTTGGTAGCTATGCCAGCTCTTAGGAAGAACGAGGAGAGCAAGACTCACCATGTCATCATCGATTTTCATTATTCCGACACTTCCAAGCTCATCTCTGTAGGTGGTGAGCTTGTTCAGATATGTAGAGATTGTGTTTCCCTTTTCACACTTGATTTTCCGAAGCTTATCTTTTAGCACCAGCTTCCTTTGATCGTTGTTGTTCTGATATAGATCCTTCAATGTCTTCCACATTGAAAACAATGTCTCCTTCCCATGGAGACTCGAGGCAATATGGTCTCGAACTCCCTCCAAAAGAATCCTCCTTGCTCTCGCCACACATTTCTTCCATTCTGCCAATTCTTGGGCATTAGCTACTACTGGCTTGGGGACTTCTTGATCAATGAAGTCCTTCACCCGTTTTCCTTTAATACTGCTTCCATGCGATCCTTCTAGGCTATGTAATTCAAGTTGCCCTCCAGGGCATACTCAAGTCTCAAGCCATTGGACGCCATTGATGATTTTTGAGATGTGATAAGAAATTGATTTTGTACCTGCAATCAAGAACTTCAAAACTTCGAACTTCTCCCTTCTAGTTATATTGTTCTCTATTTTGATCACCTTTGCTCTAATACCATGTAGAAATTCTCACGTTAGGTCACTTGATAATGCAATGTAACTAAATCAAAATTCTTGATCTACTTCTACAAAAAAACTTGCAGAAGCTTAAACGATTTTGAGCAAGATCAAATAGAACACATATAATAGATGAAGAAGAAATCAATCACACATGAACACAGAAGAATACTCTGGGGAAAGCCTTAGCTAAAAACCCTGATCTCTGTATTATCATACAAGTGGAAATATCTCAGGATTACATAAAGCTTTAGCGCACAAGCTATCCAGCTCTCAGTACAATCCCTCGTTGCTGCTCATAAATAGAATAGAAAACACATATGCCTTCGTTCAGTCCTCCAAGCCTCCTATTTCCTTGCACAGTTTGTCCTGGGTCCTCAAGCTGCCACCTGTGTGTAATTACCTCACACACTGCTCACTAACCTCTAAAATAACTGCACAATCCTCAAGGAAAGAATTCCTTCTGCATGCAAGAGATATCCTCATGGGAATATTCCTGCAATTGATAGTACATTGTCCCATCCTTTGATCTCAATTGGGTCTCTGTCTGAACTGACATGCATGAGTTATTTATGAGAGAATATTCAATTATCTGAAGTACACTAGTTGCATGCATGCATGCATGCATTGACTAACAGAACTCACAATCAGTTCCACAAACTATTGGAACTAATCTAGCTGGACTTAACTCAGTTAACTGAGCTAACTAATTACAACTCAAAGTACAACTCATCCTGATCTCCTTAATTAAGGGATAACTTCCTCAATCAAAGGGATAACTATTGCATGTCTTCACATAGACTTCATGTTTGATTTTCTCCAACTAATTAACTCAAGATGAATTAATTAATTATTTTACAAACCGCTAGTGAGATCAAATTCGAATTTTAATTCCCAATTTTAATTTAGGGACTAATTAAATTTGGAATGTATCCTGTAATGCTATCTATAGCAATGCTATTTTTAGCATTTCTTGTTGCTATTTTCAATACTCCCTCTCAACAAGAAAGGGATTATTTGCCACCCCTATCTTGTCCCTGTGGAACTCGAATTTGTATTTTGACAATGCCTTCGTCAAAATGTTTGCATCCTGCTCCTCGGTCAAACATACTGCAACAACATGATCCTCTTCACCACACAGTCTCGAAGATGATGATACCAGATATCGATGTGCTTGGACCTGTCATGAAATACTAGATTCTCAGAGAGTTTGATACAACTCTAATTATTGCAATAGATCACAGTTGGATCCATCCTCTGATCAAACAACACAACTAGAATTTTCCGCATCCAAATGGCCTCACATGCTGCCTGGCTTGCAGCCATGTATTCAGCCTCTGCTAAGCTACGTGCAATTGACCTTTGTTTCCTACTGTACCAAGAAACTGCAACTGAACCAAGGTTGAAAATTCCTCCTGAAGTGCTCTTCTGATTTGATGGACTCCCTGCCCAATCTGCATCTGTGAAACCCTGAAGCTTCACTCTCTTTGTCCATCTATACCATAATCCATACTGAGATGTGCCGCTGAGGTATCTCATCACATGCTTAGTTGCCTTCCAAAACAGCTTGGTAGGCTGAACCATAGCTTGACTCTGCTGGTTCACCACAAAGCACAAATCTGGTCATGTGTTCACTAAATACATCAATGAACCCACAAGCCGCCGATAGACAGTAGCAGCTACTACCTCACCTGAAGTAGCATCCTCCTTTCTCCGGTTACCTTCTAGAGGAGTCTGCATGGGCTTGCACTTCTCCATGTGGAATCTCTTGAGTATCTCATTGGCATACTTTCCTTGAGACACAAACACTTCCCCATCCTTCTACCACACTTCCATGCCTAGAAAGTAGTGCATGAGACCCATGTCTTTCATCTCAAACTCTCTTGCAAGACTTGATCAACTGATCATCACCTGTTAATATTAGATCATCAACATTGAGAACAATGATTAATGGCTTACCTTCTACCATGATGTGGTACAGGTTCACATCTGTTTCACTCTTTGTGAAGCCCAACTCCGTGAAGTAGCTGTTGATCTTGGTGTATCAAGCACGAGGTACTTGCTTCAGCCCATACAAAGCTCTCTTGAGTCGGCATACATGTGACTCATGATCGAAGGTCTCAAATCCTTCCGACTGTTCTATGTACACCTCTTCCTCAATCTTGGCATTAAGGAATGTAGTCTTCACATTCATCTAATGGATCTTCTAACCCATCTATGCTGATAGTTGCAACATCGATCTGATAGATGAGTATCTTGCTACAGGAGCAAAGTCTCATCATAGTCTATCCCCTTGACCTGTGAGAAACCACGGGCAACAAATATTGCCTTATGTTTCTCCACACTACCATCAGCAGCTTGCTTTACCTTGTAAAGCCAACGAGAACTCACAACTGACATGTTCTTTGGTCTTGGAACCATATCCCAAACACTGTTCTAAACTATGGAGTCATAATCCTTTTCCATCCCATCATGCATTGTTGACGTTGACCTGAGAGTGACATGGATTCTTAGTCTGGCTCACGTAGGCACAAACAATAAAATATGCATTTCGGGGTGTTTTGGGATTGAAAAATACTGTGAGATTCCATGAATTTCTTTTGCAGATTAAATTATAGAGAAAGTTGCAATTGACATAACTTTGAAAGTAGAACAAATGAACTGTAGTATTAAATTTTATTATTTTATATAATTTTTTAAGTATTTAAAATATTTTAAGAAGTTATGATAGTCAACTTGGAATTCCAAGGCCTTGAGGAAGAAAATGCAGAAGCTGTACTAATACAGTAAGAGTTCAGTTTTTATATTTTTCTTTTAACCATTTCCAAGTTTGTTAATCAAATAACAAACTTCCCCCGCCGATCTGAGGCACTTCGCATTCTTTGCATTCTTCGAAACGAGTCTGAGGCAGATCTTCGCATTCTTCGCAATTCTTCGCAGATCTTCGCATTCTTCGCAGATCTTCGCAGATCTTGCATTCTATTCTTTGTAGATCTTCGCAGATCTCGCCTTCTCATTCTTTCATTATTATAGATCTAGCAGATCAGATCTCCTTGATTTGGCGGGGAAGCATCTTCAGAGGGTTTGCACAGTAATGCCCTTGCTCAGCTTACTGGGTACTCGCTTGAAGGTGCTGGAGATAATTCTGGACTCTCGTTCTCGACACCGGATTCTACCTTCTCCCGGGTGCATCAATGATTGTCTGCGGTTCGTATCTCTTCAGATCTGCAACGTAACTTGTGGAGGACACAACTGCTGTTCCAACATTTTTAGGGTCTGCGGTTCAAATATTTGTTGTTGTTCCAGCATTCTCAGATCTGCGTAAAATATGGCTCCGAGCTTCGCAAAAATAACTGGTGGCTCATCTACCTCTGGAGGGCAATCTCCTGCCCATATCGTGAGTGAAGCCTTAGCTCCCACTATCCAAGTGGTCCAGGACTCACTTGATGAAGCTTTGAAGTTCTCTGAAAGTGCCCTAATTTGTTGGTTCAATGGTTTTTGGCCACGGCTGATAGCACTCCACAATTGGATCTCGGAGGTATGGAAGCCTATCATTTCTGATGAAATTAATATCTACCCCTGTGCTAGAGGTTTCTTTATAGTAGATTTTGAAAATCCTGAAAGTAGACAATGTATTCTAGATTCTGGCCCTTGGTTTGGGAAAAAACAGGCCTATTCATGAAGCCATGGAACCCATCATTCGATCCTTCTACAGCAGTGATAACCTCAGCACCAGTTTGGGTGAGATTTCCAAGCCTACCCTTGCATCTCTGCAATCTCTCCTCGCTAAAAGCCATCGGAAATGCAATTGGGAAATTTTACTGCAGGTGCCCAGAAACAGAGGAATATGCCAGAACCACCTATGCACGCATCTGTGTGGAAATGGATTTCAGCGCCGGATTCCCAGCTGAAATAAACCTAACAGGTAAGGACTATGTGTGGAACCAGAAGCTTGATTATGAAAATGTCCTCTTCAGATGTCGATCGTGCTTTGAGACAGGGCATCTAGCCAAAAATTGCCCAAAAGCCTCTGAGAAAAATTTTGCTAGAAAAAACCACCATAGATCTACATGGTGGGAAGGAGCACAAAAAGAACACTACACTATCATCAAAGAAGA
>APFE031442589.1:46545-77012 GCA_000404065.3 Pinus taeda
AATGCTCTTGATGTTTTATTGTTATTGATGCTGCTATATTGATTATCAACGTAGAGGAGCTTATGTATTGTGTATGTTTTCCGCAATAGTACATGATTAGGATAATCTCCATTGAATATGTGTTAAATTATTCAAAATTTCTACACTTTCTAGCAAAAGTAGAATAGGTGTTCTTATTGTTATTTACCTTTCACAACTTAGGATTGGTGACTTACCTAGGTATTTGATCATTTGAAGTTGTTTCATTGCCTTCTTTCACTTGCATTAAAGGGAGTTAAACTAGGAAGAGGAAGGTGTTTGCTGCACATATAATGCGAGTCCCTCTCATGTTTGTATGGACCTTAGGTTGATAATTTAAGTTGGTAGCCTTGGGAGTTGCAACATTCTTGTTGCAATACTGGGGCTCATAAAATTTTAAGTTATAACACCCTATGGAATTCCTTTAGGTCCTTGTTATTTTTTCTTTGAAGAGAAGCTTCCACACTAAAAATCTTTGTAGGTTTACACATGTTGATCTTGCAAATTGAAGTGAGAGTCCTAGTCAAGGCGACTTCAAGGTTATAGAGTAGACACCCCATGTATTAAAAATTTAATTTAAATAAAACATAAATATTATAATTTTATCAAAAAATTATAATATTAATTTAAAAAAAAATAAAATTAAATGAATAAGAAATAAAGTAAAAGGAATTATTATAATTCCTTATTCTTCTAACTAGAATGAAATGTTTTGAAAATATAAGATTGATATTATATATATATATATATATATATATATAATATATAAGAATGATGATGATGATTAACGTCCATTAAGACCAATGTGGTCCATTGGACGTCAAGAAAAGAAAAAGAATCTAGTTGTGATTCTTCAAAATCTTGTTTCTGGGATAAAAAAGAAGAGAAAGAAGTGCTCCAAGATCACTATAGTTGGGCTAGTTTAATAAGTCAAGAAGATTGGAAGTGTGGAAGATGTTAGTGAACTGAGAGTGGATGTGAGTATGAGTTGGGCAGTCTAAAAGGAAGTGTTTTTCATCTTCCACCTTCTTAATATCGTAAATTTAACAAATTCTATCATCCCAGGGAGTCTTATGAGTAGACCACTTCCTGTTTTCACTTCGAAGCTCATGGGAATTAGTTCTTATCCTAGTGATGTTCATTTTTCCTTAGTGTTGGTTAGCACAAAGACATAATTTTGGTTATCAAGGGTGGGGTTGATCACCTCCTTATAGTATCTTAGCTACCTTTTACCCTCCAACTCCTTATCATCCCACAACTTCTCCTTAAAATTGGAGGTAATAGTATCTTTGATACTATCCTTGCTTCCCATGATGATCTCCTCCTTATTCCCCCAATGGGTAGCCAAGACTGGTCATACTTATGCCACCCGTACTTGAGGCGAAGGTGGGAGTTTTTACTAAAGTTAAGCAATTTTTGGGAGCCTCTTGGATTTAATGTTGTAAAGATTATTCTTATACATCAAATATCTAAACATAGATGTACTTTCAATGGGGTACAAGCCAGCTTCGATCAAGAGGATAGGATAGGGAGTATTTCCCTTGATCTTAAGGTTGTAGGTTACGAATTGATTTTGAATCATCTCAATCTTTCTCTACAACTCTCTGGATATAATACAACTCCAAAATTCACATATGTTAAGATAATAGGGGTGATGGGAGTCTCAAAGAGGAACATTTTTTACTCCAAATTGAAATATCGACTGACTTACAATTGTTTTCAAGCTCATAATAAGCTTTACCGCCTCCAATAATCCTTTTCTCGACGCTATGATTCTAGTTGAGCTGATGAGGAAAGTAAATACCCAAATATTTGTAAGAAGAAACCTACTCTAAATAATGGTTATCATAGACAAAACTACCATGGGTGATCTTGTTTTATTTAATGATCATGACTTTAGTCTCGTTGGTATTAATTGTCATACCCATCTTGGAGAAGTGGACATGAAGAGTTTTAAGCTGCTTGTCTAGGTCATCATGTTTTTTTGCAAGAAGAATGATATCATCAGCATAAAGGAGAAGAGTAATTATTTTACCACCGAGCTCGGTTCCCTTGCAACTTGCAGTTTCCATATACTCCTCAAGCTTATTAATGTAAATTCCAAAATGGGTAGGGGATAGGGGACACCCTTGCTTAACCTCGGTATTGCATTTAATATATTTAGACCACCCTTCATTGGTCTTAAGCTTGGCAATGATAGTCTCGTAGAGGTGGATCACAACAATCCTCAGTTCAGGAGGAACCATGATCTCTTTAAGTCTCTTCTAGAGCTTATCTCAAGGAACAATGTCAAAAGCTTTTCTAAAGTCCACAAAATAACAGAAGAGATTAGATTTACTATTGTGCCATTCCTATGCAATGATCATGAGAGTGACAATATGGTTGATAGTTGAGTGATTTCTCCTAAAACCAGCTTGACCTTTAGCTCTTTTACCATGGTTTTCAAGCCAAAGGCTAAGATTCTTTTACAAAATGAGCCCATATAACTTGGCTAGGGTGTGGCTAATCATAATGGTCTTGTAGTTAGAGGGAATGCTTTTTTCCCCATTTTTAAAGATATGCATAATAAGGCTTTGTGTCCAAAGCTTAGGGAAGCCATGTTGTGCAGCCAAATCAAGAAGATTTTGGAGATGAGGAATGAGGATATATATTCCCATTTTAAAGATCTCAACTTGGTATCCTTCAATTTCTTTAGCTTTCCCATTAGCGAGCTTATTAATCCTAAACTCAATGTCTTCCAAGAAAAATATAACATCCTTAATATGAGTGTTTAAGATGGTGCCCATGGTGTCTAGAGAGTCATACAACTTCTTAAAATAGTTGTCCCAATTTTCTAGGGGATAGAATGATTATCTTTAGTTTAACAAACAAGCACATTCTACCAAAGAATTTGGGTGCAACTTTAGAAAGGTGGAGAATATTCTCTTATCTCTTATTAAAATATAACCTCTTCTTCCTCTTGATAAGGGCTTTGTACATACTTATATTTTGAAGCTTAATGGTTTCATTAACAACATCTATGATTGCTTTCTTGGAAATTTTATAGTCTTTTTCATACCAAGGGTTGGAAGTTATATTTTTCTGCTTATACGAAGTCTCATTAGAGAACTTGCCAATGGTAGTGGAAAGGGTAGTAGTAAAATGGTAACAAATTTGATCAATGTTGTTATTATAAGTCAGGGAGACTAAATCCCTTTCTAAATCCCTTAAGAAAAGGTCGGCATTACTTCTATCGAAGCGAATGTGTATTTTTCTTTCACTGGTCTCTTGCATGTGGGGTGGCATGCATAACAAGATTGAGGGATAAAGACAGAGGTCTATGGTCAGAGTCAGGCTCATACTTGTTAAGTAGCTCAAATTTTGTAATACGGTTGAGGACATGGGTGTCAAAAATCACATAATCCATGACACTGCTACCTATCCCATGGAAACAGGTCATCCGACCAGAGAGAAGTCACTTGTTGATACCATTACAAATTATTAGGTCCTGGTAACTACAAAGTTTGAGGAGCTCGGTGCCGAATAAGTTATTGATTATGTATTCAATGTTTCTCTTGAATCTATTAGCTAAGTTACTATCTTCATTAAGCCATAAGGGGTCGGGGTTAAAGTTGTTACTTAACATAATATCTTGGTTAGAAGCAATTAAAGTCCCAAAGAAAAAGGATATTACCTTCATTCCTTAGGTTGTACATGTATTTTTCTAGGGTATTGAAAGGCAAATTCTTATCCAAGTTGTTTTTCTTATAGGATGTAGATTTGATAAGAGTGAAATAGCATATTGCAAGAAAGATCCTATTAGTGATAGAATTAGAGATCTCGATCAAAATTTATTGATTGAAGGGGTTGATTTTATGAAGTTGAATGTGAGAGGAAACATTGCTCCTTATATAATAGGATATACCACCAAAACCCCTATGGGAGGATTTCTTATTCCAAGTTGACCAAAGAGTGAATCCTTCAAGGCGAGGGACCCTAGATTCGTCATGTTCCTAATTTTTAACTAAAAGAATAAGATCAATATCACTTGGGATCCATCTTAACATAAGACCTTTACACCATGTAAAACCACGACAATTCTAGAAGAGGATCCAAAGTGATGTAAGTCCCTATTTATCACTTGTGTTTGGGACTTTATCTCTAATAATAGATTTCCTATTCCTAATGATTTCTCATTTCCCTTCTTTTCTTGCCTCCTTGACATTTTGGACTTCTTTCCTAAGTTCAGCTTGGTCTTTTGGAATGAAATCTCCATTTATAGAGATTATTTTTCCTTTTAGGTGTGGGGATTTCCTGAGTATATCTAATTTATGGTCATTGCAACTGACCTTGACACGGATTAGTGTATGTTTATGCTCAAGTATCTTTCCTACCCTTATTGCTTCTGTGAGATAAGTTGTTGGAATTTGAGATTTTGTTTTTAATTGTTCTTTGCCTATTTCTAATGTGCCTTCATTGTTTTGCTCTTTTATACCAACAATTATAAGGTGTAAGGCTCTTTTTTTGCACCCATGGTCAAGTACAATTAGTTTATTAATTTCCTCTTTTATGGGTTGAATATCTAATTTATTCTCTGTGTTATTTAGGGCTGAGTTATTATGTAGTTGTTCTTTTAGATTTTTAATTTCACTTTTCAAGGTGTCATTTTCTTTAACCATTTATTATTTTCTATGTTCTATTTCTTGAATTCTACCTTTCATTCCTTGGAGTTTAGTGAGTGTGATTGATTTATTTTCTAGCGATTTGTGGTTGTTGTCAAGCATTGTAGTTAATTCTACTTTAAAATGGTTTTCTCTTTCTTCTCTTTGTCTTTATAAAGATTCAATGTACTCATAAAGGCTCTCTAGGGTAATTTTTCTTGGTATCTCTTTGCTAGAGGGGGGCTTAGAAATGTGAGGGGATGTACTCATAGTGTAAATGAGTAAAACTTAACAAGAGGAGGGTAAGTGGGAACGTATGCACTTGTTAGAGTTGTATTGGCAGAGTTGTATTAAGTGTTGCAGAAACAATGTGAGGCTACACCATAGAGGTATTGTCCTAAATAACCCTTTGGGTAGAAAATGATGTATTTTATCCTCAAAAAATGCTCATTCTTCTACTAGAACCCAGAAAATCAATTTTAGAAGGTCGCGATATGATCGATTTTCTGGCTCGCTCTAATTGCTTTCCTAGTCTCGCTATGATTGATTACTCTAAGAGATTTCTGCCACAATGACTTGTTCACCATTTCAGGAAATATATTCCTTCATTCCTTCAGCCAGATACAATATTTAAATTTATGTAAATTAATGATGAAAACCCTTTGTTCCTTCTGCAAGAGACATGAAATTCGTGCGTTCAGTGATAGTCCTATAGCGATAGACATGTCGACTAAACTCTGCAGGGGTTGGACATGTTTAAAAGGTTTTGAATCCCTCTAAGGATTGATTATAATAGGGAGAGAAAAATGGGTGCAATAATGATTATCCATTCATGGATCAAAGCTTTAATTACATCGATCCAAGGAAACATCAGATCGACGCCCTATGAAGATGACCATAATTTTTTTCACCAAAAAACAAAACCCTCGATTTTGGTCAATTGATGCAAACCCTTGTTCAACAATCCCTCGATGAAAACTCGTTTATTTCGATCATCTACTCTTCATCACAGAACATAAGTTTTCTTACATTAAATCGTGCAAGTGTATATTTAAAATAGTCAACGAAGAATGCAGTTCAATGAAGGCTGCACAAGTTTTTTATCAACAAAGAGTAGATTATAACAATTATATAACCTACCTAAATGGTTCTATCAATAATAATAAGTAAAGATATATTTTTTAAAAGTAATAATCTAAAATAACAACTATATATTTGTAATACCTTTTTTGCAATGTTAATTAGAAGCTTTGTATAACAGATATGTGTAGATTTGTAGGAATTAGGCGTAAGATTGTAATTCATGACTTCATTATTTGAGAGGTTTTACATCTATAATATGTACAACTTGAGTGTTTTGTTGAGAAATCATGCTCAAGCAACGTACTCCACAAATTTTCCATCCTATCAACAAGTTCTGGTGATATTTTATAAGTTGTTCAGGACTCGGGGAGGGGAGCATTGGAATAACATGGATATTTAAGTTACAAGCCTGTTGCAAGCCCAAGGATCACTGCATTTCCAACTTGCCAGCAATTGAGATAGACTGATATGATCTCGTGGTGTTGCATGTTGTAACGTGAATGAAGGGTTTGGATGCTTTTTGTTTGTTCCGTGGAGTATTGGATCAAGGTTCACGTTTTTGTGTTAGACTAGAATGTTTGTTTCTAGGTGTTTTTAAGTTATACTCCTTTTAGGAGAGTGGTCTTATTCTTGTATTAGAGGAAGGTTTACGACCCAAATAAAATTCCAATGGTTTTCTGCGGGTGCCAAAATGTTAGAGATGGTGTTTTCCTTTATATGTATTGTGAGGTTTGGAAGTTTGTAGTCCACATAATCATTGTTTAAAAGACTCCTCAAACAGGGAAAAGTTTATTGGTGTGGCAGTGGGGCTACCTTTTGTACAAGACAGTGCATGTATATTTTCCATCTCTACTATTCCCTAGATTGATGCATCTGGTATTTTATATAGGGGAACTACAAACATAGCTCCTTGCACACAAAAATTTTCATTCTCTGACTAAGGTTCTGTGAATGTTATTTACAGTATGATGTGTTTAATTTTTGGTTAATCACAAAATATCTTCCTTCATGGTCTGAACTGAAGATTGGTTGAATCCGAGATGCGACAATTACATATCATGGATGAATGGTCATTTGGTGATTTTATGTTTCTATTTTCAAATGCCCAAGTGTTGGCATAGGGTCCCTAGGGTCAATTTTGGGTTAGTTTAATTAATTTTTGAGTAGAATTTTGTAAATAAAGTAAATTCTCCATGAAATGTGGAAGTGGAGCGTGCAACTAAGTAATATTCAAAGGGTATTTATCCCCTTATATGGGTAAGTGATAGGATGGTTCTGAGACTCACCCATAGACTTCGTGCCATGGTATTATAATAGAAAGGCTATAAATATTTGAGCCATAACGAGTATAAGAGAATAACTTTTGGTTAAGAACAAGTGTAAAGGCAAGTGCTAAGGCAGGAAAGCTCTATTTTCCTATGCTTAGGTGAAATGGGAAGGCTCCTGCAGTTGAGTGTGTAGAGAGCTTGGAAATTTCGCAGTTGAGTTTGTGGGTCCCTACAGCTAGGTGTGCATGGTGGAAGAGTCTGTAAATTGAAATTTGAATCTAATAAAGACTGTTTTGGACCAAATCTATTGCATTTGTGCCTTGTTCTTATTTATGTTTAAGTTTATGAATCGTTGCTTAATGATCTGTTTTCTATGAAATAAAGTGTATTCCCTACGTGAATCTATTAAATCTTTAATATTCATGCATGAAAAGTGTGATGAATTGTTTTCACGAAGATATTGAGGTAGATCTGTTACTAACTGTTCAAATCAGGTAGATTTTCACGAAGGTAGATCTAGGGTGGTTATTGACTGAGTGGAATTTTTGAGTCTGCTTCTTTTAGGTCTAATAAGCATGATCACATCCCTTTGTGAAGACCTAGAGGTCATATGAATAGAGTTGTAGTAGCAGACCTTAGGAAGGTATAGATTTGCGTGAAGGAAGATCTAAGTTGCAAGGGATTAGGAATACACATCACATGATCTATAAATGTAGAAACCTGGTTCTAACATTCCCCAATATTGCTTCGGGTGAGACTGCAACCTGCGCCATGTGGGTTGTTGCCGAAAGGGCCAGCAATTAGGGTTTTTTTGGTTGGCATGAATAACTATGAACTTGGGTCAGGCTCCCTTAAGCCAACACCAAGTGTAACACTCCTCCACATATTACACCATAAGGTAATTAACATGATATATTTACTAAGAATTACATCGCCATAATTTTATACATAATCCAAACATATGTTCCTAATTCATAGACATAATTATGTATATCTGTATATCTCTTATCAAAAATCAAGAACACATTGAATGGAAAATAAAATCTAAATTATGTGAACGAAGCATACACCATTAGTATGAAGTAAAGGTTGGCGTGATACATTACATTAATTTGAATTTAACATTCTGATACCCAAACATTCATGGATTTTTAATCTTGTGGTATATGTTCTACCTTGGTACAAGTATTAAGTGTTGAAGACGTAGAAACCCTTCATTTAGGCATACCTCCACATGGTAAATTCACTTGGAATCCAACTTATTTAAACTCAAACAAGGTTAACCTTAGTGGTGTTAGGAACTCTCCATAAGGAATCTATTCGGCACTTTCGAGGCATTTAATGCACTCCAAGTGGAATGATTGAAATCATTCATGAATTAGGGATCACATCTAATGGTTTTTCTTGTGGGATGATGGTTGATGGAAACTATCTCCCTCTTGGATCCTCTGAGTACCTCCATTCTGCTTGTTGAGGCTTAGCTCTACAAGTGCCCTCCCTGTATATTCTAGTTTCTACTACCTTTCTACTCCTTGGGTGGGTTAGCCATCTGGGATTAATTCATAAATTGTTTTGCCTTCCATTTCCTTTTTGATTAAACGATTACTCACCCAAATTTTAACCACTTACACAGGTGTTTGGAAAAAGTTGCAGATAGGTTCTGTGTTTACGACACTGATGTCAGCTTATTCCTTCAGGTAAAGTCTTTGTTTCCAATACAATAGTTGTTCAATTGGTTTATTCAAGGTTTAATACACTTTCGACTATTTTGACCCTCGTTGATGTCTCGGTGCTAGGTCTACCTCTAATGCCCCATGTCTCGCAAAGATTCAGGTAAATATATTTGACCAATTCAAGTTTGAATAGGGTTGTGAACTAGTATGAAGAAATTATTAACTTGGGTTTCTGTTGACAGTTGAGAAATTATGTTCATTGATATCATTTCTTTTGCTCTTCTAGCAGGTATGGAACTTGATTTCTGATGTAACCCCTTTTTTTTAACCTACGTTTTGAGAAACTCGTTCTACAATATTCTAATACTGCTTCTCTCTTGGATTCCCTTCTCCAGGTTTTTATCAGCCTCTGGCAGCTCCTTTAATGAAGTCAAACTGTAGTCGACATATCATGCTTGTTAATTTGCACTTTAGACTTAGGATTTTTCTTTCCAGTATTGATGTTGTTGCTCAGTGAACAGTCCAATTGATCCAGGTCCGGGTGTGAAGAAGGACCTTTCCAAGACCTTTTACTTTCATGATGTGTTAAAATTGCTTTTTAAAAGAACATTAACGAATACATCTACATGCGAAAAAGAAGAGGAACATAACAATCATCAACACATGAAAACATAAGCGTTGATAATGGAGTTCGTCCAGGAGGGACTACCTCTCTCGGTCTTGGTGTCAAGATGGTGTAGGCCGCTACATTAAGTGCTGCCAATGAAGGTGATGTACACAAAGATGATGTCTCTATCATAAAAGGAAAAATGCCCTCACACAGAAGTGGCTCTAAGAGATGTTCCACAACTATAACTCTCAATCAAAAGACTCCTATCAGTATGATACAAAAACATGCATGGTGCACATCCTGCCAACATGGAAAAAAATGGATGTCAAAGCAAAAAACATGCATGATGACAACAAGAGTATCCCAAGAACATACAACAAGGGATCTCAAAGCATAACATAAAGAGTTATGACAACAAGTACATCGTATAGAATATTCCACATAAAATGAAGCAAGGAATCATGACAACATGAAAAAAACAAAATCCTACATCAATATCAATCAAGGATCAATGTAGCATAATGTAAAAGAAGAAGGACATGGACAATAACCATATACCTCACACCACAGGCCATCTGAAGAGGTGGATGTCTCACTACTGAAGTTGCTTATACCATCGATCCCAAGGCATCGATGAAAGAAGATGGCTGCTCGCATAAAAATGTGGACATCTGACACATAGCTATTCAATAAAAAGCTGAAGCTTTCTCGACATCAATTTCTCAGCCTCGATTGCAAGAAGAATTGAACAAAGAAGAATCATCGATCAAAAGAAGCAGAATCAATCAAAAAAGAATAACTACTCTAGGTTTCTCGCTCTGCAGCTCACTGGCTATTTGGCTCTGTAGCACTTTGGCTTATGTCACTATAGCTCTACGATCTATTAGAACTTCAAGTGCCCTCTAGCTTCCATGCTTCTCTATAGCTCTATGGTTCTGTGGATTTGAAGCATTGCTCTAGCTTCATGCTTCTCTCAATCAAAAGACTCCTATCAGTATGATACAAAAAAATGCATGGTGCGCATCCCGCCAACACGGCACAAAAGGGATGTCAAAGAAAAACACGTGCATGAAGACAACAAGAGTATCCCAAAAACATACAACAAGGGATCTCAAAGCATAACATAAATAGTTATGACAAAAAGTACATCATATAGAAGATTCCGCATAACATGAAGCAAGGAATCATGACAACATGAAATAAACAAAATCTTGCATCAATATCAATCAGAAATCCATGCAGCATAATGTAAAAGAAGAAATACATGGAAAATAACCATATACCTCACACCACGAGCCATCTGAAGAAGTGGATGTCTCATTGCTGAAGCTACTCAGACCATCGATCCTAAGGCATCGATGAAAGAAGATGGCTACTCGCACAAGAATGTGGACATCTGACACATAGTTGTTCAATAAAAAGTTGAAGCTTGCTGGACATCAATTTCTCAGCCTCAATTGCAAGAATAATCGAACAAAGAAGAATCATCGATCAAAAGAAGCAGAATTGATCAACAAAGAATAACTGCTTTGGACTTCTCGCTCTGCAGCTCACTGGCTATTTGGCTCTGTAGCGCTCTAGCTTATGTCATTGCAGCTCTGTGATCTGTTAGAACTCCAAGCGCCCTCTGGCTTCCATGCTTCTCTGTAGCTTTGTGGCTTTGTGGATTTGAAGTGTTGCTCTGGCTTCATGTTTCTCTGCGTATTTAGGCTCTCGGGCCTCTCTCTCCATGCAACCTCTCCACGTAGTCTCTCGGGCTCTCTATTACACCGCTCTCGCCCTCTGTTTCACAGCCTTTCACCTCCTCCCCCCCGGCTCTCTGTCACCATCATGTGTTATAACACGTTTGGGACAGGGCTGCTTAGAAATCAGAGTCGTTTTGTTTAGAAAAAGAATGTTGTTTGAATGAAAATATTGGCATATGTAACAAAATCACAGGAAGGCCTTTTTTTCTTTTTAAAATAGATATAAACTAAAAACTGATAAACGCGACCAAAATCCTTTAAATCCAGACTTCAAAACAATTTAAATCGTCCCTACAGACACTATCGGGTCCATCTGTAGACGCTTATCGCAATCGATGGTTGGCAGGGATCAACACTAATTAAATCGGCGCGATATCAAGGGTCTTGCCGATATCATTATCGACGATGTATCAAAATAGGCGATCGACGCTTTTACCAATGCATGTCAGTGATCATCGTTCCAAATCAACACTTAAATGGATGTTGAGACATAGACATTGACACGATTGTTATGGCTCAGGGTGATATAAATATGACTTCTAGGTGTGGGCTAACTCCACCGCTAATGGCCCACATCCGCCCCTTAATACAAAGTAATATTGTTATAAAAACACACACACACACACACAACACACACACACACACACACACACAGATAATATATATATATATAATATGTGTGTTGTTGTGTGTGTGTGTGGTGTGTGGTGTGTGTGTGGTGTTTATTGCCTGGTTGATGAGGTGGTTTTAAAGGGTTCGACGGGGTTTGTTGCCGCCAATCCTGAAATCATGTTTGATTGGTTTTATATAGTTATTTATAACTATATATTAAACAACATTTGTTATATGGTTATTTAATAACCATTCTCTATGATTTTGTCTCTTATGCAAGTTTAGGAGAAAAATGAGAGAATGCCAAGTGTCAATGGTTGATGGGCTTCCATGTGGTCCCACCTGCTTATTGGGATGTCATGTGGCACACTGTGGGCCCCACTTTTCCCCTGTCATGTCAAACTTTGAAGAGCTCTATCTTTTGCATACGAGCTCGGTTTGACGAGCCGTTCACACCTCCATGATTAGGATGATGAGGTCTTCGATCTGGTCCTGGTTTGACCGTAATCCAAACACTTTGATTTTTGAGCCATCTTTGTCCTGCGTGTCTCTCTAGAACCACCTATATCACCAATTTTAAGGATTAGGGTATTTTCTTGTAGTTCCTAATTGATTCTTAAACTTGAAATGATTAAACAGATAATTCTGCCTGAGACTTGTGTTTGATTATAATTGGATTTATCAATTATAGTTCTCCATCTACTGCCTAGGAGTATTATTCCTTTTCAGCAAGGGTTGTATACTTTATTGTTTCCAATACATTAATTAAACCTTGGTTAAATTATGTCAATGTTCCTTTCTAATTTTTTATTCTGAGTTCTATTTGTTTGCATGTATTATCACACAGTTCCACCATTATATGAATGTGGTTCTTTATTTCAGATATATTTATAATTCTTTTCTTTGTTTAGCAATATAACTTTTAAGTGAATTTAGCTATTCTCGTCTTGTATATTATGTGGATCGAACTTTACCCATGTTAAAAAATTACTTATGGGCTTGACTTCTAGCCACAATGTTTCTTATTCCCTTATGTGAGAAGGACTATGTCCTAGTGGCTTCGGGTTGCATGGATACAAACCTATCCCGTGATATTGTAAATTTCTCCTCACTGGTAATTTTAGTCGAAGCCTCTGGGGTTTCATGTGGTCACCCTTAATAGTTGGCAACAACTTCTTTCTAGACAATGTTGGGAATACCTACTTCTCTATTATTCGACAAGGTCCACACTGGTTCTTTACTCAATAATATATGATTATAATTAGTTTCCATATTGTTTACAGATTGTTTGATTTCCTAAACTAGTTATAGAATGCATATCGTAGTAATTTCATTTATATTATTATTCAGAAGGTTCTTTCAGCAGTTTCCTCCATCTATTTTTTTCCCCAAGGAAAAATCATAATTTTTCATTTATTGGTTGAAAAATACATGTTGTATATGCTAGAAGAATAT
Organism: Pinus taeda; assembly: GCA_000404065.3. Lineage (NCBI taxonomy): Eukaryota > Viridiplantae > Streptophyta > Pinopsida > Pinales > Pinaceae > Pinus > Pinus taeda. The sequence goes on from APFE031442589.1 coordinate 59,650, forward strand.
GATGTATGAGTGTTCAGAGCCACTGACTTTGATGCTCTATCTAAAAATATATCTATCCCAATATTGGGAGACAATTAAATAATTACATATGATATGTTCTTGTAAATATATAGACATGAAATGTATAGAGACAAAAAAATTAAATACATAAAAAAATCCCAGATATAACATGATAATCAGAGCATGTTGGCCCCATTCTGCTATTGATCCTCATATGGCCGATGGTAGTAGCTGTAGAATTCCTGATCAGAGTGTTCTTGTATCGACCATATCCCCCGTGGATGGTGCGAGGACTCTTTGGATAGTTGATCATAAATTTGATTGCATTACCTATATATATATGATGACAAGATATATAGTCAAAATGTGTTTTCAACATCATAGTTTCATCCAAAGTATGTCGAAGTGTGTGAATGTGACATGTAGATTGATGATTAAACCAATTTATGATTAGTTTAGAGTCACCAAATATCTATAAACATTGACATCCTTTCTCAAGTGCAAAATATAATAAATGACAGAGAGAAATAATTTTAGCAAAATTGTTTGTCCCATCCCCCAGACCCATATGTATCTTATAGTAGTGATTACTAGTGATGTGAAAAAGGATTCCCCTGCCACAACCATGGTGCACAGATGAGCCATCAAAATATTCCCATGGAGTATTCATGTCAATAATCTCAGCTGTGATGATGTGTACTGTGGGGGTTCGGTCTTCCTCTGGGATGCAATGATATATAGAGATAAGGTGATCAGTAATATGCGGCCATCGAGGAATGGTGCCAAAGAAAATGATTTTATTCCTTTGAAACCAAATACTGTAGCAGATCAATATGGGAAGATTTTGAGTCCTGTTTGTTTGTGCAGTCGACCAGCACAATTTCCAGGCCTCCAATAGATCCTCCCCTTGCCATCTAGATTGAAGATGAAAAAGTGTAAGTACTTCTTTCTAGAAAGTAGTAGCTATAGGGAAAGTAAGAAATAGGTGATCAATAGTTTCTGAGTCCTATTTGCAGCGTGAACACCAATATGGACCATTATAGGTTCGCTTTTGGAGATTATCCCTAGTAGGAACCTTATTCCGGAGAATGCACCACATGAATAATTTTTCTCTTGGTTGCGCCTTCAATTTCCAGAGAACATTCCACCACCAAACAGGGATAGGGGGCTTGTGATCTGAAAAAATATGAAGGTACCCATACTTTGGGGAGTATTTTCCATTAAGTGAGTGAGCCCATATAAGCTCATCCTCCCCCTCAGTATCTAGACATGAGATTCCAAAATAGAATTTGTATAATATTTCCAGATGGTATGCTAAATGGGAGCAATGCCCAATATTTCAGAATATTTCCAGGCTTGTCTAAAGATAGAAGAGTTTCCTTGATTGATCTAAAATGATCATAAACTAAAAATTGATGTAGAATTGATTAACCATTAATTATTTGAATGTTAGGTGAAGCACGCAAACCAAGGAAAAACTGCTTGAAAAGAACAATTTACGACAATTGATTAAACATAAAATCGATGCATAACATAAATGAAAACAATAAAAACACAATGATATTAGACAAAAAATTGATGACGGAGTTCGTCCCTGATGGACAATGTCTCCGGGTTTGCTTTCAAGATGGGTGACCATTTTTATTAGGAATGAGAAGAAGGTGTTGATTACACAGAGAAAAGACCAAAATGAATTTGCATGCAAGAAATTCTAATCACTATCATCAGATAGCCCTCTGAACCAACTTTCCAACACTATTAATGGTTTCCAAAACTGACCTCGGATGCTCCTGAAACTCTTAAAACAAAATCACCTATGTCCTCCAGAATCTGCATGCAAAAGTAAAAAACCACTCTCCTATCTTTCAATGGGAAAATCCGCCTTTTAAAGGCCTGCAAATACATCAAAACCTCCTTGGCTAGTTTTGAGGTGAATGTGGTTGCAAACTGATAGTTTAGAAACTCGGTCCTGTGGTTCCATGACACCTAGGGCTAGCACCATGGTTGTCGAATTAGTTTTTGTAACAAAGAACTTAATAAAAACCAAAAATACATTGGATTAACCATAAAACCACAAATAGTTATTTAACAGTGCGCTGGATAGCCAATTGTCATGTGAACAGGATTGCGGTCAAACCATGGACTGCCACGGTAACATTTTCCCCCAGTGGTTTCGGTTATGGTTGCGCTAACTACTGCATGTGACAGCTATTCCATGGTTCCTGAAGACTTGGTAGTCACTGATAACCCCGCGTTAATGTTAACTTTGCAGTTTAACACTGCACTGTTCACATTACATGCAATTCTGATGAGGTCAGACCTAATGGTTACATAACCCCAACAGTTCCACACCTAATCACATGATATCACCGTGGTTTAGAACCCTGTTGCGGTTAGGAACTGGCGGTTGGCTAACCCTCCTGTTTGTTCACATGACTATCAGTCTCGCTGCGGTTTGAGAACGTAGTCAGTGATTGCGTTAAGAGTTTTGTATGTTTTACAATGTTTATAATAGCCCAAGAGGGTTTATACATAGGGTTGAGGGCTTTAGACTTAGGATTATTGTTTTTTAATGTTTGTTTTAACACATGGTGTTAGGTTTAGGGATTGAATGCATGGATTTAGGTGTATTAGGTTTTAGTCTTAGGCTTAGGGTTTATGGTTAGGAATTAACATAATTTTGTTCTAAGAACCTTTTTACAACAATTTTCACAAGGTGACATTTTGAGATGTTTGTCACATGACGACAATAAACGACATGCCTATCATCGACAAATGACGATATAGATCCTTTGCCACGATGAAACCCATGTCGACACTAATCTTGAACAACCGGATCCCTAACCAACACTGTTGATTTGTTGAATCTGAACTGAAGTGACGTTGACACTAAATACTAATGAAGACACTTGAACACTTATGCAATTGAATCAACAAAATCCTCCTATATCATTCCTCTCCACTTGAAAGCTTTTGGACCACAAAAGTTTGACTAAACAAATAGTTGACGAGGGTAGAACTCCCTCTCTTTCCACCTTGACCTGATGATGTGCTAGTACATTTGATCAATCACTTGCAATTGATGACCCTGATGATGCTGACCATGACACTTCTTGATTCGGTGACCTGTTTCATCCATCTCAAGTATGAACAACTTGCGACGATAGGCAAACACCCAGTTATCAACATGGCAATTGAATTATTTCCACGAAGAATCATGAGTTAGTGATTCACAATCTTTGAGAATAGCCTCCACTGGATGTTGTTTAATACCATCAACATGTATAAACAATCTATTTTGTGGAATGACAGAGACAATCAAAGATATACTTCACATCAAACCAACTATACTTTCTTGATTCCTGTTTACTAAATGAACTTGCTTCACTGAACCTATTCAATTATAAGGTGAAATTTGCTGCAACTTAGTTTGATTTTGAAAGTATCGATTTAGTTGTTGATTTGTTTGAATCACTTTTAAATGATGTTTTCATTGATTAAAACTTTCCTCTGATGCATAAGTTCCCATTAGACACTTTGACACTGCTTTAGAAAAGGCTTTGATATGAAAACAAATAGGTTTCCTCTCCACTTGAAAAGAGGTTTCCAAATTGTTTGAGACATGACATGGCGACACAATACAAGAGAAATTGAATAGTGCCTTTCCCTAATATTGACCTGTATCCCTGTAACTAAAAATAAACATACCATCTGAAATAAGTCTCTGATTAGACTCACATGTACCATTCCCTGCAATACACTACTGATGATGATAGTTTCTAGAATTCAGTTGAATGAATGAGTTGAGAGTCATTTTGTCTTTAAGAAGATGTTCATAGGACATCAGATGTATCTCATGTTTCTTATCCTGTTTATGAATAAGATTTCTCAAAAAAAGAATTAACCACCTTGATCAATTGATCTATAAACTGAATCTCGCATTCCGAACAAGCATCCTTATGTTGTTCCTTAATAAACATGAGTGCATATTTACTTGAACTTATTAACTGCTTAACTTGATTTTTAACAGTTAAATCCAAGTTTGATTTGACTTTATGTGCCCTAACAATAAATTCAGCCCCTTCTTTATTTGGGTGATATTTATGTTCTCTTTTGTAAAACATTGCATCTCTATCATAAATATAAATACTTCCTAAGACAACTCCACATATGTCTACTCGGACCACATATAACTCCACTTCATCAATGTAATTATCTGTTATTGCAAATTTTAACCGACACTACTTTGTGACATGTATCTGAGTTGATGTATTAAGCCAACCTAATGGGTATGGTCTTGCATGATTCCATGTCTCCAATCCCAATTGATTAACTATATATTCAGATATTAAATTTTCTTGCGATCCACTGTCAATCATTGTGCCAACCTTTATATGCTTAGAAGTTATCCTTATGTTAAACAATTCAACTCTTTTATCCTCATGAGGAGGATTTATGTTTGAAGAAGATGCAATAGTTTTCAAACTTGAACTAGTTTCAGAAGTTTTATCTACCATAACCATGGCAGTTATCCTCCTTTCATCACTTGAATATGAACCTAGATCCTACTGGACTATTGCAATGGCCTTCTTTTCATCCTTCTCCTTAAGGAACTTTTTGGGCTTAAGTTTTGGAAGGAGTTTCTAGCACTTTGATTCATCATGACTGATTCTCTGGCAATGAGAACAAGTAGGTCTTTCCTTCTGAATGGTTGCTGATTTCTTTCTCTTAAAATTGTTCTTTCCCTTACTATTACTCGAATCTTTGGTTTCCAACTCTCAAATTTAACATCAAGTTTCAAAAGAGATGTTTTCTTAGGTTTCTTTTCCATTTCAGATTCTGCACTGGAAGAAGAAGAAGAAGAAGATGATGATGGAGATGATGGAGGTGAAGGTGGTTTATCAGTCTTCCCTTTACCTGTGTCCTTCTTCAATGGCTTTGAAGAAGAAACTTCATCTCTCACCTTCTTGTCTTCGTACAATTCTCCCAACATCTACTGCATGGTTAAGAATGCCTGTTGAAACTGCTCATCACTCATCTTCGTTTCAGTGTTTTCACCTGCATTAGGTCCTGACATGGTTGATTTCTGAATGACTCGTTGCTTTCCAACCTCTGGATCGATCTAATCAAGGATTTCTTCTCCTCGTTGGGACTTTGACCTAGTTAACATTCAATGGCACATTCTACAAACGCAACTACTCAGATACCAAATTATATGATCTAAAATGATCATAAACTAAAAAATGATGTAGAATTGATTAACCATTAATGATTTGAATGTTAGCTGAAGCATGCAAATAGACGAAAAATTGCTTGAGAAGAACACTTTACGACAACTAATTAAACATAAAATCAATGCATAACAGAAGTGCAAATAGTAAAAACATGACGATACTAGATAGAAAATTGATGACGGAGTTCATCCTTGATGGAATACGTGTCCGAGTTCGCTTTCAATATGGGCGACCATTTTTATTAGGAATGAGAAGAAGTTGTTGATTACACAGAGAAAATACTAGATTGAATGTGCATGCAAGAACTTCTAATCAATGTCATCAGATAGCCCTCTAAACTATCTTTCCAACATTGCTTACGGTTTCCACAATCAACCCCAGATGCTCTCAAAACTCTGAAAACAAAATTTCCTATGTCCTCCAGAATCTGCATACAAAAGTAAAAAACCACTCTCTTGTCTTTCAATGGAAAAATCTTCCTTTTAAAGGCCTGAAAATACACCAAAACGTCCTTGGCGAGTTTTGAGGTGAATTTGGTTGCAAACTAATGGTTTAGAAACTCGGTCCTGTGGTTCCATGACACCTAGGGCTAGCACCATGGTGGTCGAATTAGTTTTTCTAACAAAAACTTAATAAAAACCCAAAAATACATTGGATTAACCATAAAATTGCAAATAGTTATTTAACGATGCATTGGATAGCCGATTGTCATGTGAGCAAGCTTGTGGTCAAACCATGGATTGCCATGGTAATGTTTTCCCTCGACAGTTCTGACGTTGGTTGTACTACCTGCCGCATGTGACAGCTGCTCCGCGGTTCCTGAAGACCTAGCCGTCATTGCTAACCCTGTTGTAATGTTAACTCTGCAGTTTAACACTAGAATGTTCACATTACATGTGGTTATGATGCAGTCAGACCTGATGGTTACAAAACCCCAACGGTTCCACACTTTATCACATGCTATCATCACAGTTTAGAACCCCGCTACGGTTATGAACTGGCGATTGGCTAACCCTCCTGCTTGTTCACATGACTATCAGCCCCACTGTGGTTTGAGAACGCAGTTAGTGACTGTGTTAAGAGTTTTGTATGTTTTACAATGTTTATAATAGCTCAAGAGGGTTTATACATAGGATTGAGGGTTTTAGACTTAGGATTATTGTTTTTTAATGTATGTTTTAACACATGGTGTTAGGTTTAGGGCTTTGAATGCATGGATTTAGGTGTATTAGGTTTTAGTCTTAGGCTTCGGGTTTATGGTTAGGACTTAACATAATTTTGTTCTAATAATCCTTTTACAACAATTGTCACAAGGTGACATTTTGAGACGTTTATCACAGGATGACAATAAACCACATGCCTATCATCGACAAATGACGATATCGATCCCTTGCCATGATGACACCCATGTCGACACTAATCCTAAACAACCTGATCCCTAACCAACACTTTTGATATGCTGAAGTTGAATTGAAGTGTTGAAGACACTAAATACAGATGACGACACTTGAACACTTGTGCAATTGAATCAATGGAATCCTCCTGGATCACTGATCGACAATATGGGAAATTCTAGTAAATATAGCATTGGTGAGATAATGTAATAGATCCTAGGGTATTTGATGAGTGTTCCCGCATTCTGTCCATGGGTCCAACCCAATACGTACCATATTTCCATTTCCAATCTTCCAGGTCAATCCATCTACGATATATACAAGTGAGTTAAGGACCACCCTCCAAACCATTGAAATGTTTGTTCTTTCCCAAGTAGGTTATCAGATCCAATCAAGGGGATAGAGTGGGGATATATAATTTTGGGTGACCACCTCTACCAGAGATTCGTGGAGGTAATTACATTATGATGGTGTCCAAGTATGAATCATGCAATTCACTCAATCCACAATTAATTGTCAACCCAGGGTTCTACCAATTGTTTCAAGGCTATCGTGCACTGTATGTGTAGGCCACAGTTTCCCTACTAAACATTGATCATTAACTATAAGTTCATCAATGTGTAACAATGAGCAATAACTATAACAACAAATAAGAGTAACACTAAGTAATAATTGTAACAACAATAACAGTAAAAACAATTAGGACTCACAACAACATAGTAATAAACATTCATAGTAAAAATAAATTCATAGAAATAACCCTAAACACACATCTAATCTAGTAGCACGTAGTCAAGAGAGTGGGCCCAACTCCCTGATCAGGGATGTGGCGAGATCAACGAATCATGATATGCTTAGAAGATCAAACTATCATTAATTAAAGAAATATTACAAGTATGCTATTATAGACTTAGAGTTAGACTATTTCTCTTGTAACCTTAAATACTCTTAACAATGATAGCTTTAACAACACACAAATCCACTTTATAATTTTTGTCAATAATACAACTCCTAGAATTATGACACTATCTGCCTTTAATTACATGGCGGTTTTCACAACGAAATAGAATGTAAAAGATAATATTGTGTCAATCAAGAGATTGATTCAATGTTGCAGCCAATGTTCAAGGATAGTGATACCATCTTTGACCGTATCATTCAATGAATCACATTCTTGGTAATTCTCCCTTCAAATCTACAAAAATAACTAAATTAGAAGGCCATTTAGGTAATAATCCCCTACAACTATGTTTCATTCACCAATAATCCATAAAGACACGACAAGAGTTATACCTGTGCGTTTTAAGATATCAATTAACCATTATTGGCATGAAATGGATAAAAAGAATAGGGTCAAAGGGTGACTAAAAGTATGCAATCTAGCCACCAACATCTCCCCCCAACTGGCCTTACTGCATGTCCTCATGCAGTTTGTCGCTTGCGCAGATCAAGGTTGGAATTGCGATGATCAACATGAAGTTGTGTGAGATCCTATTTTGCAGCCATTTCTATCCCTAGAGGCTTATATCCATTTGTTTGGATGACCTCCTTGCACCAACTTTCACCTTCCTTGTAAGCTAGAGTGTACTGATTGACTGGCAGCCAAATAATGGGAAATTGAAACCTCAAACCTATCCATCAAACCCCACAAAGCCGCATGCATGCAATATACCGAGGTACCCTGTTTAGAGCCCGAGCAAAATTGGGGACCTCAAAAGGCTCACGTATCCTGATGACTAATGATGATAACATCAGCTGTTTCTGGCAGCTTTCCCTAGCCTCCTCTTGAGAAGTAAAGATTTGTGTTGTGCATATATCAGCGCACCATTTGTGTCTCGCCAGCATCCGTTCTTTTCGTCCCTCGATCCCTATGAGGGTTTCGTGTATGTTATAAACATTCACAGACTAACAATTCTCCATCTAAATGACAAGTGGCCTATTTTCTTGATTCTCTTCGAACGTGTCGAAGGCCTTCTTCCATTTAACCTGATTAACTGTGTAGGAGGTAAAGGCTCTCAATTGAATGTCTCCTTCATATGGCATTAGGTTAAATGATTGATCATTGCCTAGAAAGTAATCATGCATGTATAACTCACACGTCAAGTTTTGATCTAGAATACTGTGGCATCTCAAGATGCGCAACAACTGCAATAAATCTTCCATATCATGACTGATCTCTTGGTGAACACTTTCTAAACAAAAGAATAGATATTTTTCATGGAGGAACAGAGCGTAGCTATGAGAAGGGGATCGAAAAGACACTACCTGTTTTGCCAAAGTAAACATTTGTTCCTTATTGGCCTTTAATATATTCACCTGTTCTTCCAATCCCTCAATTCGCTTCTACTATCTATCATGCTTCCTCTTTTCCTTCTCTATCTATTCTATGTAGCCAGAGACTATTTTCACAGCTTGCTCATGAATTTCCCTTATTCCTTCTTGGTGGGCTTCTAAAGTATTAGTCCCCCATTGAAGGCTGACTGTTGTAGCTTACCACTTCTGAATTTCTACAGTCGTGACAAACTCCTCTGCCTCGATCACATGCAAAAACGACTCTGACAGTGTAACCGTTGAAGTTGTTGGCCTATCTTCAATCTGTGCTACCACTGAAACAATTCAGGCCGAGGCTTCGCAACTCTTTTCTTGTGCTTTCTCACTCTTCTTCATAAGCATCCTACCTGTTTTCTCAATTTAATGATTTCCAATTTCAACTGCATGTTTTCTATGAATTGTAACTGATATCTTTCCTTAAGAGGGGGTCTCCCTCTTACGCATTTCTTGATGAATTCCTATTTGACAACAACTTCTTCCACAGGTCTCACAGCTAGTCCAGGGCTTGGCGGGTTGACATTGATAAAGTCTTCAACCGGTTCTTGTTTTACTCTAATTTCCTCTATTTGTTCCTCGACTCGGGGAACATCCCTGCCATCTACTTCTTCAGGTCTCAGTTTCTCTACATCTTCCATTTCTGGCTATGGATTCACTGCAGGGTCTTGTGAGGTAGTGTCTTTGACACCCTCTTCTTGTAGTTTCTCTATTGCGCGACTATCCTCTTCCATATTCTCAAGAATGGTTTCTAGCCCTTGTGGGTTAGTCTTATCAAAAACATCCTCTTTCATCTGCTCAGGAATGGTTTCTAGCCCTTGCGAGTTAGTCTTATCAACAACATCCTCTTCCACCTGCTCAGGAATGGTTTCTAGACCTTGTGTGTTAGTATCGGCCATAGCTTTTTCGTTTTTTCCTTCGGTCGGCATTGGTTCTTGTGTGGCAGTGCCAACCCCCAACCCTTAATTTTGCTCAATTCTTTCACCAGTCGACATTAGTTTTTGAGTAACAGTGTCAATAATGGTGCCTCTAACTATCCCCACAAATTTTAGGATCGGGTGAGAAGCTTTTTCTTTCTCCATGTGTCTAGGGGAACAAAATTTCCTTTCCCCTTTTGGCAAAGAAGGAAGAAAAGGAGAGGGATTAAAAATTTCATCAATTTCCATTCTCTCAATGCTTGTTGACGTAGGCCCTTCTTCTTCTTCTTCTATGTTCATCAGATTTTTTTCTCCTTCTGCTTGTGCTTCTTCCAAATCATCCTTCTACTCAACATCCAACACTGGCTCTTGCGGAGTAGTGTCCACTACAGCCCCTCTTTCCTCCAAAGGTTCCACATTCATTTGATTAGGTGGTGTTGGTCCTTGTGAGGCAACACCACTTACATTTCCATCCAAAGGTTCTTCAATTGCTTGAACAGGTGGTGCTGGTTCTTGTGGGTCATTACCACCTACATTTTCAACCAAAGGTTCTTCAATTTCTTTAACAGGTGATAATGGTTCTTGTGTGTTAGCACCATCTGTAATTGCATCCAAGGGTGGTGATTCTCCTCTTAAATTTGCAGTCGACACTAGTTCTTATGGAGCAGGATCAACTACACTCTCTTTTATCTCCATTGTGCCTATTTCTATTAGGCCAACAAGCGATGCTGGAACAACGCCGTCTGTGGCCTCTCCTTCCGTTGTTAAGTCTTCTTCTTCCTCCCTTGCAGGAAACATGCCCACAAGTTCTTCCTCTGCTAGCTCAATGAATTGTAGCTAAGCCACGAAGGTTCGAGACAGAGCATGCACCATGAATAATCTAACCAATCCATGATTTGTGAGAATCACTAATGGTTGTCGAGACCGGAATGAAAATTGCGCCATTAAGTGAAGGCTGCTCCATAGAAAAACAATGTAAATTTTAAAATGCGAACTGATACGATTACTCGTTTCATTGAGGTAGAAAAAAAATCAACAGATTTTGAAAAAGTGGTGATGCAGAATACACTTTTTTTTTTTGCCGAAGCATATTTTTAACACTTTAAATTTTCTTATGTATCAAATATAAATATTTATTTTTAAATGTTAGTGTTTTTCATGCTGATTTTGGAACATGTCGATGCAACATCAACCTTTTTTTTTAGAGGGCTTATTTTTGACACTTAAAATTTTGTAATGTATTAAGTGTGGATATTTTTTTTTATAAATGTTACATTTTTTGACACTTTAAAAATTTTTATGTCCAATTTTTTTTGAAATCATGATTATTTAACAAATTTTCTAGCTGTCTTATTTTTCTTTTTTTTTGTGTAGGAATTTACAGGGTAAGTTCCTCAGATAGAACACCAAAGAGCACTGCTTACAAACAGATCACAGATCAATACACCAATATTATTGACGTTGTTAAAACCCTCAAAGAGGGAAACAGTCCACAGCCTGAGCCAACGAAACCAATTCAGGAAATTTATTAATAAAAGAAATAAAATTTACATAAGCTTCTCTCATTAACAATCACCCTAAAAATGACCCTCCATGCACTTTAAATAGATATCATGGACCAATCAGGTGTTAAACCATGGATCAAGCATCGGTAATACTGAGGAGAGAATGAACCATCAGATCACTTCATGTCTACAACATATCGTGACCATTGGATTGTAAGTTACAAAAGTACATAGTAAAGAAACACACTTTACATAACTCTACATGAGACCAAGTTATACTTAACTATTTCCTATGTGTCAGAATATCCTAACATCCCCCCTTAAGAAAAACTTGGGATAGGATTGAAGGATGTAAAGATATGACACAATAGGAGAAGGAAGGAGGCATTAGAGCCTATCCCCCCTTAGTGACAACTTCCTGAATTCCAACCATAAATCAAATTTTAGTAAAATTTGCTTCTATGAGAGCCTTTTAAAGATGTCTGCAACTTGATCATCTATTGAACAATATTGCACTTCAAGAACATGGTCATGAATAAGCTTTCTGATGAAGTGCATGTGTAGTTCAATGTGTTTGCTATGCTAATGTTGGACTGGATCGCTGCATAGTTGAATGGCACTTTGATTATCACACCAAAGTGTAGTCGGATTCTGTTGCTAAAAGCTGAACTTTGACAGGATCTGACGAAGCCACAGGGCTTCCTTACTAGCTTCTACGACGCCATGATACTTTGCTTTTGTTGAAGAAAGAGGAATGGCACTTTGTTTCTTGCAAGCCCATGTAATAGGTCTATAACCATGAGGAAAGACATAACTTGTAGTAGACTTCCGATCATTAGGGTCACCATCCCAATCGGAATTAGTGAAAACAACCAATAGAGGAGATGCTTTTTCACTATAATGAATCTCAAACTGAACTGTACCTCGAACATAACAAAGTCTTATTTTATCTTATTTCCAATGACTTTCATGTGAGTTTTGCATAAACCGAGCAATAAGGCCAAAAGCAAAAGAAAGTTCAGGACGAGTATGGGTTACATACAAAATTGTTCCTACAAGATGACAGTATAAGGTAGCATCAAGTTTAGGGGAAGTACAAGTGACTGAAAGTTTGGCTCCAGACTGAAAGGGAGAAGGGCTTGGCTTACATTCTTCTATGTGAAAGTGGCATAAGAGATCACATGCATACTTGGACTAGGAAAGGGAAATACCTTCCTTGGATTGTAAGACTTGAAGACCAAGAAAATAATGCAAGTGTCCTAAGTCTGTCATTTCAAACTACTTTTTAAGTCTGAACTTCACATGGTTTATAAGGTTGGGATCACTACCAGTAAGGATAAGATCATCAACATAAAGAATAAGAATGATAAGATACTTACCCACTTTCTTGGTGTAGACAGTATTGTCAGAGTGACACCTAGAAAAGCCAGTATCTAAAAGAAAGCTATCCATTTTGGCATACCAAGCCCAAGGGGCTTGCTTGATACCATAAAGGGATTTCTTAAGCTGGCATACAAGGATGGACTGTGTTTGTATAAAGCCAAGAGTTTTTTTCATATAGATTTATTCATGCAAGTCCCCATGCAAGAAGGTAGATTTAACATCCATCTAATTGACTTGCCATTTGAAAGAGGCGGCAAGGGAAAGAACAAGGTGGATAGAGTTCATTTTGGAAACAGGGGAGAAGGTTTTAGTATAGTCAATGCCTTCAACTTGTGAAATTCCCTTAGAAACAAGATGAGCTTTATGTTTATCAACTTTTCCATCTGGTCCAAACTTGGTTCTGTAAACCCATTTACATCTAACAAGTTTTCTTCCCTTTGGAAGAGGAACAAGATCCCATGTATCTTTTTCCAATAATGAACGATATTCTTCATTCATAGCTGCATCCCAATCTGGATGACTTGAAGCTTTTGTAAAGATTTTAGGATCATAAATCACTGAAGCTTGAGCCAGTAAAGAAGAGGCTCTATCGCGCTGAGAACGTGTACGTTGTTGATTTGTAGGATCACTTGCAAAAGCACCTACTGCATCCCAAGTAACACAGACCCATTTTGGATGTTAAGGAGCTGAAGGAGGATCTTGAGAAGTTGAGGGAGGATTTTCATCCTCATTGTCATCATCTGAAGAAGAAATATTCTCAAAAGTAGAAGGGATAGAGAGAGGTGGTACATCCACCGAACTAGGCTCGTAGGCTGATATATTTTCAGCAAACTTTACATCTCTTCTAATGATAACATTTTTGGAATTAAGTGGAATAAGTCTATATCCTTTGACATCTTCAGAATATCCAACAAAAATACATTTTTCACTCTTAGGTTCTAAAGCTTTATTTTTCTCATCTGGAATATAGGCCCATGCTTCACTTCCGAAAACACGAAAGTGACTTACATCTGGTTTAATTAAGCTCCATGCTTCTTCTAGAGTGATATTCTTTAAAACCTTAGTAGGAGTGCAATATACTATGTAATTTTCACATTCAATTGCTTCTTCCCAAAACCTAAGACTAAGTCCTTTAGATTGAAGCATACAATTATCCATTTCCTTTAAGGTGCGATTCTTCCTTTCAACTACACCATTTTGTTGTGGATTATATGGAACATTATGCTGCATTTGAATTCCATGTTCAGTGCAAAAGTAGATGAATTTGTTGTTAACATATTCTCCGCCATTATCAGATCTTAGCTTAATAATTTGATGTCTAGATTGTTTCTCAACAAAAGCCTTAAAGATCAAGAACATGTTAATTCCTTCACTCTTGAGTTTTAAGAACTATACCCAAGTGCGTCTGGAGAAATCATCAATGAAAGTTAATAAATACTTGTAGCTGAAGAATGAAACAATTGGAAGTGGACCACATAAATCACTATGCACAAGCTGTAAAGGGGCTAAGGTGTGCCAAGAGGCCCGTTTTTCCAAACCATCCCGTTGACGTTTTCCAAGTACACATCCAGAACAAACACCATCTCTGCAAGATACCATAGGAAGACCTATCACCATATTTTCTTTACATAGATTTTGAAGGGAGTGATAGTTTAAGTGACCAAATCGCTCATGCCAAAGTTTGCTCACTTCATCAATATGAGCAACAAATACCGAGGGAAGACTTGATGACCCAAAGTTGTTAAACTTATACAACCTTGTAGAGTCATCAGCAATGCTAATAGCTAAAATCTGTCTAGGATCTCTTAGGTCCTTAATTACAATATTGTGAGGTGAAAATTCAACGGTTTTACCTTCACTTGAATGAGTTATCTCATTTACAGATAGAACGTTGTAGTATAAGGTTGGAACACATAATACATCATTCAATTGACCATTGTCTAGATGAATAGTTCGAGTCCCTACAACATTAAGAGATCTATCATCACCAAGATATATATTTTTTGTGTTACAATCATTTAAAGAAGAAAACATGGCTTTGTTTTTGGCCATGTGATAAGAAGCTCCAGAATCAATGAGCCACTCATGAGAATGAGAGGAAGAAGATACATTTAGTGCATAACCAAACCAAGATGCTTGACAACCACATGAAAAAAGTGTTGTTCCTGAAGATGAAGTTGAAGTTGAAGAGTGTTCCAAATGGATGTTATGCTTCTTCATTGCTACTACCAAGGCTTCCATCTTCTTAAATCATTTGGATTCTAAGTGGCCATCTTGATTACAAAAGTTGCAATGTTTATCAGTCTTCTTCCCTTTGTTTTTATTTGCCTTATCATTTTTTTGAATTGATTTTTTATTTTGAGACTGAAATTTCTTAGGATCCTTGTTTGGTTTAGGACCATTCTTGTTAGGATACTGCTTCTTAAGATTCTATGAATTTGGTTGTTTTTGGCCAGCTAAGGCTTTCTTATAAGAGTTCCCAAGATTAAGAAGACCAATATGTAAGAGTTTTTCTTGTTCTCTTATTAAATAATCACAAAAGGCATCAAAACAGGGGGACTTGTAGTCTTGTCCTTCAGAAATAAAGGATTCTCTAGTAGAATGGAAGGTGGAAACAAACACAGAGTAGGCTGGTCCCAACTTAGTAAGAATGGAATAGATAAGGTACCATCTTCTTTCTTAATTTTAACACCTTCCAAGAGAAGTCTAAGGGTCTTGAACTTGGAAAAAAAATCTTCAATGGAAGAAAAATTATTGGGGTCCAATGAAAGCAACTCCTTTTCAAGTTGATGGGCTCTAATTTCATTTTTAATTCCAAAAACTTTAGTGAGTTGTTTCATTACTTCATTAGGGGTATCAAGTTCTATGATATGAAATAGACATCCCTATCAATCCACGTGCTTGATCTTTCCTATTTTCCCATTTGGCTTCCTTATCTTCATTTTTAGGTTTAGTTTCTTGGCCCGAGGCTATTCTGTAAAGACATTTACTTCTAAGTAAATCCACAATGTAGAACCACCATTGGAAGTAGTTGGTGTTGTCAAGAATAACTTGGCATGAAATTTCAATTTTAACAAAAACTAAAGCTATGGATGTTCAAACTAAGTGTTCCAATAGAAAGATCTCGAAAGATTAGGCTGATTAAAAAAAGAAAACGGCTCTAAAAACGGCTTCTGGATGAATAAGTTATGGTTTTTTGAAGAAAAGTTGTTGAAAATGCTGACGAAGTGCATGAATGTGCGGAAGTGAATGATAATGTTATATTTAAATCCCCACCCCCTTTCCAAACTTAATATAATTAGCTCATTTTAAAAAAAATGTGACCCACTTTTATAAATAAGTGAAATTCACTTTTACAATGGTACTTTATGAGCTACCCACTAAATGGTCACTTAAATAAAAGATAAAGGGTTTTTAGAATTATAAGTGACTCATTTTTTATAATAGGCGAGAACACTTTTACATAAAGTAACTTTAAAACATAAGTTACATGTGTTTTTTGAAAAAGTAACTCAACGAAAAGAAGGACTTGAACCCTAGACCTCTATTCTCATAAAGTAACTTTGGACCAAGTGAGCTAGTTTAAAAGGTTAGTAATTTTTGGAAAAGATGAAGGGTTTTTTTTTTTAGTCACTGAAGCTTTGGTGTGCGTGCTTACTTGAAAATGCTCTTTTTGCCTACAAAACAAAAAACCATGGAACCCAACACAAGCATACAAAAAAAACTAAAACTTGTGGCTTGAAGTTAGCTTTCGTTAGAAACAAAATATTTTCCTCAATGTTTCTAATTTTCTGAGATCACACTAAGGCGCGGCGGAAAAGAGCATATGCGTGAAAAAAAATCTTCTTTTCTTTTTCTGATTTCCCTATATTGCACAGAATCGCAGGGAAAAGAGCATACACAGAAATGAAAGGTATAGGTCTGGTAATAAAAAAAAACAGAGAGCTAAATAAACCGAAATAAACAGAGAGATGAATAATTAAAACGCAAATAAATACTATATACCTCCAGATCTTAAAAATGACGTAGTTAGGGCTACCAGAAATCTTTTCGCGTGAAATGAAAGGGGTTCCTCACTAGAACAGATGCTCCTAACACAATAGAGCAGTCATATCAGCTCGAAAGTAGCCAAAAACAATAGATCTAGGAAATGACAGTCGCATGCACTTGTATCGGCTTTAGATTTGGATCACCAATGGATGCGGCCCTCAAATAGCTTTGATACCATGTAGGAATTTACAAGGTAATTTCCTCAGATAGAACACCAAAGGACATTGCTCACAAATAGATCATAGATCAATACACCAATATTCTTGACGTATTTAAAACCTTCAAAGAGGGAAACAGTCCACGACCTGAGATCATGGACCAATCGGGTGTTAAGCCACAAATCAAGTATCGGTAAGACCCAAGAGAGAATGAACCGTTGGATCATTTCAGGTCTAGAACATATCGTGACCATCAGATTGTAAGTTACAAAAGTACATAGTAAAGAAACACACTTTACCCAACTCTACATGAGACCAAGTTATACTTAACTATTTTCTATGTGTTGAAATATCTTAACAAAATGTCAATTACTTAAAAAAAAAAATATAAACATAT
>APFE031442595.1:1976-64839 GCA_000404065.3 Pinus taeda
GTTATGACCCCTTAGACTCCTATATATAGAGAGGAGGTCTTTTCATTTGAATCATCCAAGAATTGTTCATTTATGTAATGTAAAGGAGGTTGCCCCCTCGAAGAGGCTGAATTCTAAGGCGTTGATCTCTCTTTTCTATCTTTTCTTCAGCTGGTTCCATAACAGTTGATTAAATATGAAACTTACAAATCTCAAATAAGCAAATCCTTAAACTTCGTCGAGAATGAAGACTCCGTTAACCTATTTGATGATCAGTCTAAGCTTATTTTTGGTCCTAATTTTAATCAAAAACTAGTAGAAGGAGGGATACCACCCTTTTACATTAGCCTTAACATTCATGATAGAATCTTACATAATGCTATGCTAGACTCTGGGGCTTCACACAATCTAATGCCTAAATTTGTTATGGAGAAACTGAACTTAGATATCACTAGGCCTTACAAGGACCTGTTTTCATTTGATTCGAGTCAAGTGTCGAAGACTAATAAAAGATTTGTGTGTTTTCCTAGTACAATACCATGCTAAGACCATTATTATTGACATAGTTGTTGCTGATATACCACCTAAATATGGCATGTTGTTGTCTAGATCATGGGGGGCCAAACTCCAAGGAACTTTGCAACTCGACATGTCATATACTACAATATCAGTCTTTGGACATCCTAAAAAACTGTACAAAGAGACCCTGATGAAGTATGTATTGAGTAGTTAGGAGAGGCCTCAAAAATTTCCTATATATTCTATGCATTCTGACATCGATTCTTTCATTTTGTACAATGTTGAACCAAACCAAGAAAACACTTAAAACAACATTACTTCAAAACCAAAAGAAATAACAGTTGCAGATAAAAAAGATGATCAAGAAAATAAAATTGTCCAAATTCAAGAGCTTTTAGATAATAAAGATGATCAAGATACCTTAATCAAAGAAAATTTTGTTTCCCCAGACAGTGAGAATTATGAACATGAAATACTATGGCATCTTGAATTTGATGGGTTAGTGAACAAACTAGGTGCTTGCTGGAGTGTGGATTTACAATTTAGAGAATGATCACTCACAGGGTCATGCCTATAGGTTAAACTTCAAATGCACTAACAACATGGCTGAGTATGAAGCACCTCTTTTAGGTCTCAAATTGGTTAAAAGGTTAGGAGCCATACGAGTCTCTATTATGGGAGATTCTGAGTTGGTTATAAAACAAATCAACGCCATATATATGACTAGATATCCTAGGTTATGTTTTTATAGAGGAACAATTGTAGAAATATTAAATACTTTTTTAGAAACTAAGCTTTCAATCATCCCAAGAAAACACAATATGTAGGCTCATAGTTTAGCGATGATTGCCAGTGCTTGTAAGTTATCATTTCAACCTAACCATCAGTACACTTCTGAGCTTAGGCACAGACCTGCTATCCTTGACAACTTGAAAAACTAGCAATTATTCACTAATGACCAACAAATAAACAATTTTTTAACTTTAGAAATAGCAACATAGATACTGACATAACATTAGATCTTGATTTTACAGGTAAAATAGAAATTAACAAATTAGAAGATGAAGAGATAGATATATTCCAAATTATCCTCGTGCCAAAATTTTAGATCTTCTCCACTATATTTTTGGAGATATGATCTACGGATGTTAGGGCTTTTGCAGGCTCTCGAATTACATCCAAAATAAGTGACCTTGGGGAAATCGTCATAACTTTCTCTCTGTGTATCAGATTAAAATTTTGTAAGAAGTCACAAAAATAAGATGGATTTTAGTTTTTAGTGCAGTAATTTTAGGTCCAAAGGTTGAAACCGTGACACGTGGCACTTTGTACAAGTTATATCCACTGAAACCGTGTATAATTAGGTCATCTTGGGAGATTTGGCATAACACTTTCTTGGAGAATCCAATTTCAATAAGACTGGTGTCGTTGGAAAGAGGACGTAGAGGGCTACTGGTGTTCACAATTTTAGACCTTGGAGACCCTAAATTTAAGAGATAAATCAGATTCAATATCGAGCTCCTACAAAGTGAAAAAAGATATGTCGTTTTCTAAAATTTTTGCATAAGTTTGGTGTCAAAAATTAGTTTGAAGGAATTCAATGGGCATAGTGAAGCATAATTATCATTAATTGATGCCCCCAAGAAAGAAAATGGAAACACCTAGTAAGCAACCTGGAAGCTCTAGCATGACTCATGAAGAAGAGGAAGAAATGCAACATGATATATCAAAATTACAAGATCAAGTGCAACAAAATTCACTCTCACAAAAAGTAACGGAAGCTAATATGGATGGCTTAAAGAAAGGCATGGAAGCTAATATGGATGGCTTAAAGAAAGGCATGGAATCTAATATGGATGGCATGGAAGATAAGATGGAGGGTTTAAAGAAAGGCATGGAAGTTAATATGGATGGTTTAAAGAAAGACATGGAAGCTAAGATGGAAAAAAAAAATGGAATATTTGAAGACAGATTTGACAAATTTGCTACAAGAAATGTTTACTAGTGGTGAAAGGATAGTAAAGGAAACTCATGATGAGAATAAAATAAATGTTAATCATGATTTCATAGACTCCAATGTGGGATTGAAGACCCACCATGCTCCAAAGATCGATATGAGGAAGTTTGATGGCAATGATCTCGTAGCATGGATACTACAGATGGAGCAATATTTCAATCTCCATAATGTGCAAAACACACAAAAGGTACACATTGCAACTTTTTATTTGGAACCGAATCAGTTTATATGGTATTGATGGTTTTTGTCTCATAAAAAAATTGTCACTTGGGCAATTTTTACAGAAGAAATGACAACACATTATGAGGATATAAAAAGCAACATCTTTTTTAGCTAATTGATAAATCTCAAACAAAAAGGTTCAATGATGGATCACAATGAAGACTTTCAAACATTGACTATAAGGGTAAAAGATATTCCATAGGAGCATAGGATTGATGTGTTCATAGGGACTTTAAAATATAACATCCAACATGAGGTTAACCTTGGGGAATCTTATTAATTGGAGAAGGCACTTAGGTTGGCAAGAAAAATGGAAAGAAAAATTATGGCAAAAAGGAATCCTACCACTCATAACTATAAATATGGACGTGTTGTTGCCCCTAGCCTTCCACAACCTACAAGGTTGACACCACAACAATTGGAATAAAAAAGAGAAAAAGGGCTTTGTTACAGTTGTGATACAAAATACACTAAAGGTCATAAGTGTGCTGAGAAGAAATTATTTTACATAGATTGTGAAGATGAGGAAGAAAAGGAACAAGAAACATCAAAAGAAGAGGATATACACCAGGAACAAACCCTAGAGAAAGAAGAAATGAATCCAACCATACCTTGTAATGCATTGGATGGAATTACCACTCCTTAAACTATCAATATAGAAGGACATATCAAGAAGAAAAAGGTAATAGTGTTGATTGATTCGGGAAGTACATATAATTTTATTCATTTTAAGATAGCCAAGGAATTGAATTGCTTCCTATATCCAACACCATAGTGTCAAGTGATGGTTGCAAGTGGAGGAACCATAAATTTCTCTAGAAAGTGTCATAATATCAAGCTATCCATGGTAGAATATGTATTGAATAACCCAATGATTTCCATTCCAATGGGAGGTGTTGACGTTGTACTAGGAGTCCAATGGCTACAATCCTTGGGTACAATATCTTTTAATTTTCAACGACTTTTCATGAAATTTTGTTTGGAAGGAAAGGAAGTTGAATTAAGGTGTATCGTAGGGAAACTAGGAAAAACAATCATCTCTACTGGAATGACAAAGCTTCTAAAGAAATAAAAATGAGGCGTAATTGCACAATTATGTTCGCTAGAGGTTACCACATCGAAATGATCTATTTATCTAGATCTCCAAATGGCCTTGGACAATCATTCCAATGTATTTGAGACTCTCAAAGGCCTCCCACCTATTCGTGATCATGATCATGCTATTCTTTTGATTCTAGGAAGTGTTCCTCTAAACATCAGACCTTACAGATATCCCTATGCCCAAAAGAGTGAAATTGAATGTATGGTTGTAGAAATGCTAGAGGCTGGTATAATTCAACCTAGTCAAAATTATTTCTTCTCTCTAGTAGTATTGGTGCACAAGAAGGATGGATCATGGTGCATGTGTATAGATTATAGGGAGCTCAACAATCTCATTATTAAATATAAATTTCCCATTCATGTCATTGATGAATTATTGGATGAATTGCATCGATCAATTTACCTCACCAAGTTGGATCCTCATTCACGATATCATCAAATCCGAATGAAGGTTGAAGAAATTCCGAAAACAACATTTAGAACTCATGAGGGTCATTATGAATTTTTAGTCATGCATTTTGGCCTTACCAATGCACCTTCTACATTTCAAGGTTTGATGAATTCCATTTTCAAACCTTTCCTTAGAAAATTTGTGTTAGTATTTTTTGATGATATGATAATCTACAACAAGTCTTGGAAGGATCATGTTCAACATGTTGATAGGATGCTCAAATTATTGGAGGATAAACGATTATATGCAAAAAGCTTCAAATGTTTCTTTGGAGTACAAGAGGTGGAATATCTGGGTCATATTGTATCTCATGAAGGTGTTAAGGTAGACCCTATAAAAATTAAAGTCATTAAGGAATGGAAAATCCCCACATCCATAAAGCATATGCGAGGATTTCTTGCATTGACAGGGTATTATCGCAAGTTTATTAAGAATTGTGGGAGAATAGCAGAACGTCTAGCACCATTATTGAAGAAAGATGCATTTTCATGGACTCTAGAAGCAATAACGGCCTTTGAACATCATAAGGAGGCAATGTGCCAAGCACCGGTATTAACTATGCTAGACTTCACAAAAACCTTTATTGTGGAATGTGACACCTTAGGGAATGGAATTGGTGCTATTTTAATGCAAGAGGAAAGACCCATTGCTTTCAAAATTTGTCCAATAAAAGGAAAGTGTTTACACAAAGCTATTTATGAGAAGGAAATGTTGGAAATACTACATGCACTTAATAAATGACAACCACACCTAATGGGAAGACACTTCAAGCTAAAAACGGATCATGATAGCCTTAAATACTTTTTATAACAAATATTATGTTCAGAAGAGAAACAAAATGGGTCACAAATATGTTGGGTCATGACTTTGAATCATTTACAAAAAAGGGAAGAAAAATGTTGTGGTAGATACAATCTCAAGAAAGGATGAGGATGTGTAAGAATTACTTTCCGCCATTTCTATTATCCAACCGGATTGGATAAACGAAGAAAGGGATGAATGGAAGAATGACAAAGAAGTGTGGGAAATCATTCAAAAGTTACAACAAGATCCCAATATATATGATACATTTAGTTGGAAACATGATTTGTTATGGTACAAAGATCGCTTATACCTAAGTAAGAATTCCTAACTCAAACAAAATATTGTTATGGAATTGCACACTTCTCCCTTAGGAGGGCACTCAGGATTTTTAAAAACTTACCATAGGGTTAAGAAGGAACTTTTCTTGGATGGCCTTAAATCTGATATTAAAATGTTTGTGGTGGAATGTTTGGTTTTCCAACAAAATAAAGTTGAAACAATTAAGACCCCAAGTCTATTACAACCTTTATCCATTCCAAACCAATGTTGGGATGAGGTTTCAATGGATTTTTATCATAGTTTTACCGAAGTCCGAAGGAAAGAGTGTCATCACGGTGGTATTTGATAGACTTAGCAAGTATGTAAACTTCTGTGCTATCTCACTCATTTAAATCCAATGCAGTTTCTACGACATTTATGGAAACAATTCAAAAGCTACATGGAAACCCAAAGATTATTGTAAGAGAGAGAGATCCCATTTTCACTGGAAATTTTTGGATAGAATTGTTTTCTTTTCTTGGTACTCAATTAGCTCATAGCTCATCTTATCATCGTTAATCTGATGGGAAAACTGAGATAGTAAACAAATGTTTGGAAGGATATATTCGTTTCTTTGTCTTTGATAAACAAACAAAATGGGTCAAATGATTACCTCTGGTTGAATTGTGGTATAACACTTCCTTCCATACTGCAACAAAAATTACCCCATTTATCGCACTTTATGGATATCATCCACCGTCCATCACATCATATTTAAGAGAAAATTGTAAGGTTCAAGTAGTGGAAGATCACATCGAACATCAACAACAAGTTCTCCAACTCATAAAAGATAACCTCACTTTGGTGCAAAATAGAATGAAACAACATGTAGATCAACATTGCAATGAAAGAAGTTTTGATGTTGGTGATTGGAAATTCCTACGGCTAGAACCATATAAACAAATTTCCCTCAAGCAAGCTAAGAAGGATAATAAATTATCACCAAAGTATTATGGTCCATACAAGGTGTTGCAAAAGATTGGTACTATGGCATACAAATTGGAGCTTCCTATAGTTTCCCGAGCGCACCTAGTTTTCGACATTTCATGTTTAAAGAAGGTTATAGTTGACAAGCTCCTAGTTCAAACACTATTTCCAGAACTTGACGAGGAAGGAAAAATCATATTGGAACCTCAAGTAGTCACATAAACAAGAACTCAACATCTACACAATTGATCAATTTCGGAGTATCTCATCAAGTGGAAGAACTTACCTACTGAAGATTCCACATGGGAGGATGCGAATTTTATACAGAAGCATCCAGAACTACTCAGGCATTGAGGAAACCACATTTTTTAAGGAGAGGGGCATGTTAAGTCCCTATAATACTAGTTATTCCCCCATTAATATTGTCATTGTAGTTCTTATTGTTATTATTGTGCCCCTATTGTCCCCATATTGTTATTAGTGTGCCCCATAGAAGCCCACTATTGTTATTGTCATGCCCTTATATTATTATTGTTATGTTGGCTTTGATTATATTGTGATCCCTTAGGCTCCTATATATAGAAATGAGGTTTAGTCATTTGTAACATCCAAGAATTTTTCATTTTTGTAATGTAAAGGAGGTTTCCCCATTGAAGAGGCTGACTTTGAAGTCATTGATCTTTCTTTTCTTTCTTTTTGTGAGTTGGTTCATAACACAAACTTTCACAAAGTTTTATGAGTTTAAAGAATTGGTGGAGAGGGAGTTAGGCAAGAATGTTAAATCTCTACGGAGTGATAATGGTGGTGAGTATGTATCAAACAAGTTTAATAACTTCAGTGGAGTGGAAGGGATTAAACAGGAGTTGATGGCACCCCATAACCCTCAACAGAATGAGGTGGCTGAGAGGAAGAACACAAGCATAGTACGGACAACAAGGGCGATGTTGCATGATCACGACCTACCACTACACTTATGGGCTTAGGCATGTAATGAATCAGTTTCTTTGCAGAACCATAGCCCACATCGGATACTTGGGATGAAGACACCAGAGAAGGCTTATTCTGGTAAGATGCCAATTGTTGGGCACTTCAAGATTTTTGGTTCATCGATATATTTCCATGTGACCAAAGATACACAAAAGAAGCTTCAGTTGACAACAGAGTTTGGGATATTTTTGGGGTACAATGAAACACCTCACAACTATCAGGTGCACTTGCCGACTAGTAGGATGACAGTGGTTTGCAAGGATGTTGGATTCGATGAGGAGAAGGCCATCCGAGATTCCCTTGAGAGGGATCTTGAGGTACATGCAGTTGAGGAGATTTTAACTCCAGAGGTTGAGGAGCCTCAGATTCATGTGGAGAAGCCGCATGGAGAGTATCCAAGAGTGGAGACATCCACTTTGGCAGAGTCTTCTAGAGATGGGATACATTGCACCAGAGAGGCAAATAGATTATTGTTGAAAGTTAGAGATAATGTGGGAGCACCAACTTAACAACACAGACATAGGAGACCACCTGAAAAGTACATTAAATACATGGCTCTTATGAGTGGATGTGTTGTGATAGAGTCATCTTCCTTTGAGAAAGAAGTGCAGTAGCCGGTTTGGGTTGATGCCATGGTGGAGTATGACTCCATAGTTCGTAACAATGTTTGGGATGTGGTCCCGAGACCCAAGGATAAGTCTGTGGTGAGCTCTCATTGGCTTTACAAGGTAAATCAAGTTGTATATGGTAGTGTGGAGAAGCATAAGGCTATATATGTGGCCCGTGGCTTTTCACAGGTAGAGGGGATTAACTATGATGAGACCTTGGCTCCTACTACAAGGTACTCATAAATCAGATCTATATTAGCACTATCAACATAGAAGGGTTGGAAGATACATCAGATGGATGTAAGGACAACCTTCCTTAAAGGCATGATTGAGGAAGAGGTATACATAGAGTAGCCTGAAGGTTTCGAAACCTTCAAACGTGAGTCGCATGTGTGTTGGCTCAAGAGAGTATTGTATGGGTTGAAGCAAGAACCTCATGATTGGTACACCAAGATAGATAGCTACTTCACTGGGCTGGGCTTCACAAAGAGGGAAGCAGATGTGAACCTGTACCACATAGTCATGGAAGGTAAATTGTTGACCATTGTGCTTCATGTTGATGATCACATACTGACAGGTGATGATCAATTGATCAAATATCGCAAGGAGGACCTTGCAAGAGTTTGTGATGAAGGACTTGGGGCTCATGCATTAATGTTTGGGCATGGAAGTATGGAAGGGTGATGGGGAGTTGTCTGTGTCTCAAGGAAAGTATGCCAATGAGATACTCAAGAGGTTCCACATGGAAAGCTGCAAGGCTATGGAGACTCCTCTAGCTAGTAACTAGAGGGAGGAGGATGCTACTTTGGCAGAGGTAGTGGAAGTTACTATTTATAAGAAGCTTGTGGGTTCAATCATGTACTTGGTGAACACACGAATAGATGTATTCTATGTAGCTAACCAGCTTAGTCAAGTGATGGTTAGGCCTACCAAGCTGTATTGGAAGGCAGAAAAGCATGTATTGAGATACCTCAAGGGCATTACTCAATACGGATTATGGTACAGATGGATAGAGGGAGTGAAGCTTTAAGGCTTCACCAATGTAGATTGGGTAGGGATTCCATTCGACAGGAAGAGCACATTAGGAGGGATCTTCAGTATTAGGTCAGCGACAGTTTCTTAGTACAACAAGAAAAAGAGATTGGTTGCACTTAGTTCAAAAAACACAGAGTACATGGCTACAAGTGAGGTAGCATGTGAGGCCATTTGGATGAGGAAGATCTTGGTTGGTCTGGTTGGTCAACATATGGATCTTGCAGTGATTTATTGTGAGAGTTAGAGTTGTATCAAACTCTATGAAAATCATGTTTTTCATGATTGGTCCAAGAATATTGATATTTGGTATCATCATCTTATAGATTGTGTATTGAGATGGATCATGGTGTTAGAGTACATTCCCATGAAGGATAAAGATGATGAAATATTGACAAAGGCATTGCCAAGATGTTAATTCGTGTTTCGCAGAGACAAGATCGGGGTAGCTAATAATCCCTTTCTTGATGAGAGGGATTGTTGAGAAATGGCAACAAGAAATTCCGGTTTAATTTGTCCTTAAATTAAACTGAGAATTAAAATCAAATTCTATTCTCATCGAAACTTGTAAATAGTTAATTAAGTTTAATTAACTTAATTAGCTTAGGAATTTCGAGTTGGAAGTCTTTTTGTAGTCACATATATGTTCTCCCTAAATTTTAGGGGTCTAGTATGAGTTTAAATTGAGTTGTAATTAGAAAAATTAGTTTATTGAGTTATGGCCAGTTAAATTATTCTAACTATTTGTGGAACTAATAGAGGACTAAGAGTTAGTTGGTGCACTTGTGCATCTACAAGGGTTACTCCAGCTAACTGAAAATTCACTCATGAGAAACTCATGCATGTCAGTTCAGAGAAAGACACAACTAAGATGAGTGAAGGGATAGTGTACTATCAGTTGTATGATTTACTAAGTTGAAAATATCATGCATGCAATCAGATAAGGACCTATGTTTGGATTACACAATTTTGGAAGCATGAATTACTTTTAAATATGATCTATTCATCCTAGGAATTGCGCAAGGAAATAGGGGCTTGGTAGGCAGTGGAAATTGGTAAGTGTTGGCTAATAGCGAGCTTGTGAGGTAGAGAGTTGAGCATACTTGTGCAGAATTGTTCTAGTGAGAACAAGCTTTGTATATTCAATCATATTTTTGATTAATGAAATACAAATAGGTGGGGTTTTGAGCTCTGGCTTTCCCTAGGAAAACTTATTGTGCTATGCGCCATTGATTTGTCTTCTTCTTGTTCATATTGTTTTCATCTATATATTGGCTTCCCTTAGTTGAAAGTAGAAGTAGATTCTTGTCTTGTGCTTTAGTAAATTTCATGAGCTTATGAATCTACAGGAAATTCTACACAATCTTATCATTTATTTTCTGAGATTTCTCCTTCAATTAGTCAAACTTCATGTAAATGATGAGAGACCCCAATATTAAGTCAAAATAGTATTATCTAACATTACTAAGCTGAAAGACACTGATATGTACATATGATTATTAACATATTTACAACAGGACAAGATATCTTGTAAGAAAAATATTTTTTCAAAAATAGCCCATTAATGGGAAGAGAATCCCTCTTTCCCTGTAAATCTTAAAGGATAAAGGTTGATGGCCTAGAATTAGAATGATGTGAAATGGGCCTAGCCACAATTTTTGGAATTTTGTGTGTTTTCCTTTCTCTTCATGGGCCTTATCCCATTTCATAACTAAGTCACTGATTTGAAAAGTTTTTTTATTAACTGAACCTACATCAAATGAGGACTTCACCAATTTCTGGTGGTGGGCATGAACTTGTTTGGACTTATCTCTTTCTTCTTCTACCTTAATAATTTGGGACATCCTAAATTGTAAAGTAGAAGAACATTTTTCTTCAATAGATTGCACTAGGGCTAGTGAAGGAAGAGCTAGTTTGGGAGGTAGAATATCTTATTTTCCATACATTAGTTCAAAAGCAGAAGTGCCTATAGAGACCTTATAAATGATTATGTCATCCCATAAAGAAAAATCTAGATCTTTTTGCCAATTTCTTTGATTATGTTCAACTGTTCTCTTAATGATTTTGATGAGGTTTTTATTAGTAGATTTTGCTAGGCCATTTCCTTGAGGATAGTAGTTTGAAAACTATTTGAGTTTGAAACCTCTTTTGAGACTGACTTCCGTTATGGTATTTCTCGAAAAATAAGATGCATTATCAAACACAAAGGAATAAGGAAGGCCAAACCTAGTCATAATAAATTAATCAATAAATTCATTAATGTTTTTAGAATTGGCCACCTTCAGAGGTATTTCTTCCACCCATTTGGTTAATAATCCATAATATTCAAGATGTATTTATGCTTCTTAAAAGAGTTAGGAATGATCTCAGCGATGATGTCCAGTCCCCATTGCTAAAAGGGTTGCTCAATGTTAATTGGCTGCATGGGTAAGGTTGGTTTCTTTTGTCTTCCTAAAGCAGTTTGAAAAACTTTGCATTTTCTAACATAAGAATGGGTGTATTTGAATAGATTCGTTCAATAGTATCCAACATCTAGGATCTTATGAGTAGTAGTGCCCCCACTATAGTGTCCACCAGCTAGTTTGTCCTCTAGCTCCTGCAAAACTCTTTCTCCTTCATATTTTTCTAGACATTGTAATAAAACAACATCATATTTATTTCTAAATAAGACATCATCAACAAGTTGGTATTTATTAGATTTAATTCTTGAAGCTATTTTTCTTTTCTAATTCAATTCTAATGGAGCATAGCCATTTTTAAATAAAATATTAAATCAACATATAGAGATTCAGTGTCAATAGGGCATACCTCTGTAAATTTAACATTCTTACCTAAATCCTCATTAGCCGAAGTGTCATAAGCTCCAATAATTAATGTGGGAAAACCTTGACCTCTTAATATTTTAGTTGGTGTTATCTCTAGGTCATATTATGTAGGGAGTAACCCAATTTTCCCTCTTCTCTCGTATTTCCTTCTGGGTAAGCAATTGTTTGACTGCAAGGAAAGGAGAAATTACTTTTGAATGTGATTTTAGGAGGAATGGCCTAAAAATTTTTACGGACTTAAAAAATGAAAAAGGCTCATTTCTCAACCTCT
The DNA here is from genome assembly GCA_000404065.3 of Pinus taeda. Lineage (NCBI taxonomy): Eukaryota > Viridiplantae > Streptophyta > Pinopsida > Pinales > Pinaceae > Pinus > Pinus taeda. Next base: position 14,038 of record APFE031442595.1, read on the forward strand.
AAATAGTTTATCTTGGCTCCTTTTAAATTGGAACTAAAGGACTAAATAGGAGCCTCAACTTGTTATTCATTGGGTTGTGTCAATACTACTACATAGGATAGTTGAGAAGCAAAAGTGTAAAGAACAAATTCTTTAGAAAAATTGGGAGTTGATAACGAAGGATCATCTATGATTGCTTCTTTTATTGATTCAATATTTTTTTCCTTCGATCTATCACCATTTGAAAACTGATTTCTTATTGATCATATTCTATAAGGTTAAGACAATTTGTGAAAAATCTAGGACAAATTGTTTGACAAAATTAATTCTCCCAAGGAAGGATTGCATGGATTTTTTGTTGTGTGGTAATGGGATTTCAAATTTTTTTATAATTCTCTCTGGATCTATGTAGATTCCCTCTTTGCACAAAATAAAACCTAGAAGCTCACGTTCACTAAGGGAAAAAGATGGTTTTTTTGGATTCAAGGAGATTCCAAAGTTTTTACATCTTTCAAAGATTTATTTCAAATCATGGAGATGATTACTTCTATTTTTCGAATAAATTGTAATGTCATCTAAGTACACTACAACTGTCTTATAAATCAAACCTCTGAAAGTAATGCCCATGGCTCTCTCGAAAGTGGCTCCAACATTAATCATTCCAAAAGGCATTTTTTGATAAGCATACATTCCCCACTTGGTTTTAAATGTCGTTTTTAGTCTATCTTCTGGATGTACCAGGATTTGATTGTAACCTGAAAAATCATCTAAGAGAGAAAGTAGCTCAGTACTAGAAACAAATTGTAAAATTTGTTCCATTGAAGGCAAATCAAATTTATCATTTCACATGCTTTATTCAAGTTTTTGAAATATATACAAATATGAATATGTCCATTCCTTTTTCTAACTTGTACAAGATTGGAAGCCCACTTGGAATGTCTAACTGGGAATATAATTTCGACTTTGAGAAACTTGTTTAATTTGGTCTTAATCTGGGCTTCCAAGTTAGGATGAACCTTTTGTAGCTTTTGTTGAATGGGTTTTACATCTGGCAACATAGGTATGGTTTTTTGAATGATAGATGTGTCATAAGTTTTAAGATCATCATAATTCCAAGAAAATACATCCTTGTATCTTTTCAACAGATCAATGAAAGTAGAACTCTCATCTGGTGTGAGTCCAAGGCCTAAAATGATGTTCTAAGGCTTATGATCAGATACTAGGTTAATTAACTCGGATCTTAGAGTAGAGCTCTGAAGCTTGCAATTAGTTACCCTTTTAAACCTATCTTTCATATCATATAAATATTCCAATTTTACTAAAGGTTTAGGCAAAACAATTCCCTAGAAGATTTATTCAGCAGCTTGTAATGCTCATCTTCATCAATGATCATGTCAGAGTAAGAATTTTATGATGTCATAAATATTAGGATGGCATTGTCATCATTAAACACGCAAATTAGTTATTTTGTCTAGAATGGACGGGTGAAAAATTCACTCAATCGAAAATCTAACGGGATTGAAATCATCAAATGGAATGAGCCTGGAAGCAACATTGGCTAGGCGATTAGTACTAGCATTCTATAATCTTGGTCTCAGAGCTATATTGAATGCAGTAAAATGGGAAGTTAGCTCTTGGATCAAATATTGGTAATGCTTGAGTTAACTAGAAACACAATGGATGTTGTTTCTAACTTGTTTGATTACGATCTCAGAGTCACCAAAAAATTTAAGGTATTTGACATCAAGACAAATGGGTTTCTATAAGCCTTGTACCAACGCTTCATATTCAACAATATTGTTGGTACAATCAAATTCCAATTTTTATGCAAGAATAATATTTTCCCCATCAGGGTTTACTAATATGCAACCAACTTCTGCACCATGATTATATTTTGATCAATCAAAGTAAAGAATCCAAAAAAAAAACTATCATTCTTATTTACAAGATTTTCTACAATATTGATACATCCAGATGAATCTGTTTGAGAAAAAAATTCAATTTGAGATGAAATAAAATCAATTGAAAAGGAAAATTTTTGTGCTAGAAAATTTCCAAAGAAAGATTCAAAAGAATAAATTCCAAGAATGTTGTTTGTAAATAATACTGGTTCATTTTCCTCGTCAAAATCAGTCACTGAATATTTCATATGTTTCTCCCTATCAACACAAATTTGATCGGGTTTTCCATTGTAGGGAAGCCACATGTGTGACCAATAAATTTCAAAGTAACCTTGTAGTTTTTCAGACCATCCTTTGCTTAAAATAAGACCATAGAATTCGGGAATGTCTACACCTAATATATCTATTATTTGAAAAAAATTCGAATTGGAAGATAATGTGATTAGAACATAATTCATTTCTCCCAAAACTTTGAATTTTATGTGGTCTAACTGAAAAATATGAACAACAAATTTCCGAGGCAAAATATTCAATTTGAGAAATTTTTCATAAGGCATGACATTGGATGATGCGCCATAATCCACTAAACAATCGTGAACATTCTTGTTAAAAATTTCAAAAGTCAATAAAACGGGATGAGTATGGGAATTTGACATATCTCCAATTATAATTGCATAAGAAGGGTCAATATTATCTAAATAGACATTTGGAGGTTTTCCTTTCCCTTTTGAGGATTTTGTAGTGACATCACTAGGTAATGGAGATGCAGGGACTACATTTAGCTCTTTAAGTAAAAACTTATGTTATTGTTTTAACTTGCTGATCTCACACAAGGAAATGTTGGCTTTGACCTTTTTCATGTCTTCCACAATATTATACTCAATGGTATTAGAGACTATCAAAGTCTTAGATGAATAAGGAGCTTTAGAAGTACTTGGAAGAAAATATGGAGTAGAAGTCTTTTTAACTATACTATTGTCTTTTGTAGGAGGAACAAGGGACTTTTGTTTTTGATGTTGGGTGTGGAGCCTAATTGTCTTCTGTTTTCCAAAGTTGTCGCTGCATTGGACCCTAGTTTGAAATGGGGTGGCAATGTCGTCCATAAAATATTCACTGCAGGGGGGGTCTAGTGCCCCCGAAGCTAAGAATAGATGTAAAATTGCCTTGTAAAATGTTGTAATTTCGTAGTCAATCTAGGCCGTTCATTAGGCGGAGATCTGACAGTAGAAGTTATGTTTAATTTAGGGTTTTTTTCCTTAGAATGCAACCCCTCACTATATCTGAGGAAATTGTATTGCATCTATGTATATCTGTATACTGAGTGAGGAAGAGCGAGGAGATTGAGAGCGAAGAGGGAGTTACAGCGGATCTGCTGTAGGTTGTATCTCTTCAGTTTGCTGGATAATATAAAAAGAAGGACTGGTTGTTTCTCCGTGGACGTAGCCCAAACTGGGTAAACCACATATATCTGTGTCTCTTTTTTTTTATGCGTTTTGTATGATTATATTTCTGCAATATTTTATGTGTTTCATTGCTCTGTAATATATAATTTGCTAACAACTGGTATCAAAGTTGAAGGTCTATTTGGCTTATTAACTCACAGGAGAGAAGGGTTCCTGGTTTGAGTGGGAGAAATGGTGGAAGATGGTAGGATTAGGGTCAAAAAATTCAACGGCCAAAACTACCAGCTATGGGAGATGCAGATGGAAGATTATCTATATCAGAGAGATTTGTACCTACCATTACGCTGAAAGACAAAGAAGCTGATGAGTATGATAGACACAGAATGGAACATTCTCGATAGAAAGGCACTTGGAACAATACGGCTATGCCTAGCAGCATCGGTAGCGTTTAATATTTCAAAGGAAATGACAATAGAGGGTTTAATGTCGACATTGGCCAAACTATATGAAAAACCTTCGGCCTCAAATAAGGTATTTCTTATGAAACTTTTATTTAATATGAAGATGTTAGAAGGTGGATCTGTTGTAGACCATTTAAATGATTTTAATACAGTTACAAGTCAGTTAAGTTCTGTAGGGGTAACATTTGATGATGAAGTTAGGGATTTGTTATTTTTGTGCTCATTGCTAGAAAGTTTGAGTGGTTTAGTTATGGCCATTAGTAACTCTGTCTTTGGATCTAGTAATTTAAAGTTTTATGATGTTGTCGGTGCAATCCTTAGCAAGGAAATGCGATGGAAAAGCTCTGGTGAGACATCAGGTAATGCTTTGACTGCAGAGACTAGGGGAAAAAAATGGAAAGAGGAAAGAGCTTAGGATATCACAGTAAGTTAAGAAAAGCCAGATCCAAGTCCAAACCGGTGATAGTGTGCTGGAAATGCAAGAAGAAAGGACACCTGAAGAAAGACTACAAGTCTCAGAAGGGAAAATAAGGAGACACGCAGTAAGAAACTAATCATGAAGCGAATGTAACAGGTGATGTGTTGCAAGATGCTTTGATTCTTTCATTAGAAAATAGTATTGATTCCTAGGTGGTGGATTCAGGGGCCTCATTCCATGACACACCTTATAAGAAACATTTTCATGATTATGTTCAAGGAGATTTTGGACAGGTTTGATTGGGTGATGATAAACCCTATAAAATCGTTCGAATGGGTACAATTTGAATAAAAAAATAGAATGGAAATCAGTGGCTATTGAAGGAGGTAAGGCATGTTCTAGATCGGAAGAAAAATCTAATTTCAACAGGGTAGTTGGGAGGTGAAGGTTGCATAACTACTTTCACAGATAAAACCTGGAAGGTCACGAAAGGATCCCTGATAATAACGAAAGGAGGAAAGGTTGGTAGATTGTATTTATGCAATGGTATTTCTAATTTTGTTAATTCCTTAACCTCTACAAGAGAAGATATGGAATTGTGGCATCATAGGCTCGGGCACATGAGTGAGAAGGGGATGCAGATTCTTCACTCAAGAAATTCGTTGCCAGGTTTGAAGCATGTTGATCTAAAATTCTGTGAGAATTGTGTTTATGGAAAACAGAAGAGAGTCAAATTCCTTAGAGTTGGGAAAGAAAAGAAGAGCGAAAAATTAGAGCTTGTGTATACAAATACATGGGGACCTGCTCAGGTATCATCTCTTGATGAATGTCATTATTATGTTACTTTTATTGATGATGAAACCAGAAAAAACTGGATTTATTGTATTCAAAATAAATCCAATGTATTTGATACTTTCAAGAAATGGAAAGCTTTGGTTGAAAATGAGACAGGAAAAAGGTTGAAGTGTCTCGGATTAGACAATGGAGGTGAATATTGCAACAAAGAGTTTGATAGGTACTCTTCTGAGAATGGAATTCGCAGAGAGAAGATAGTTCCAGGAACACCACAAGAAAATGGTTTATCAAAAAGGATGAACTAGTCAATCATGGAGAATGCAAGGTGCATGAGATTGCATGCAGGATTGCCTTTACAATTTTGGGCAGATGTTGTAGATATTTTTGTTTATATAATAAACAAAGGGCCTTCAAGTTCCTTGGATGGTGGTATTCCAGAGGGGGCATGGATAGGTAAAAAGTAAACTACTCCTTTTTAAAGACTTTTGGTTGTGAAGCCTTTGTCCATATTAATAAAGAAAATAGAACAAAGCTTGAGGTAAAATCAAAGAAATGTACCTTTGTTGTATGCAACGTTAATGATTTTGGTTATCGCTTATATGATTATGAAAATCACAAAATCATTAGGAGAAGAGATGTAATATTCAATGAAAAGGTCTTGTATAAGAATCAGTTGCAGGAAGAGAAACAAGAAAAAGGAAACAGAGAATACACAGTGCTTGACGATATCACAGGAAAAGTGATGGTGCCTGAAAATTATAACGATCAACAACCACAACAACAACAAGCACCTCAAACACCTAAAGGTGGTGTTAGAAGATCTACTAGGATAAGTAGACCCCCTGAACGATACTCTCCTTCATTATATTATGTATTGTTGACTGATTCTGGTGAACCAAAATGTTATGAAGAAGCAGTGCAGGTAGAAATCAAGAAGAAGTGGGAGCAAGCCATGAAAGAAGAGATGGACTCCTTAGCACATAACTAGACTTGGGACTTAGTGAAGTTGCCTGTAGGTAAAACAACATTAGAGAATAAATGGGTTTACAGGCTGAAGGAAGAAGATGGAGTAAAACAGAGGTACAAAGCTAGACTTGTGGTGAAGGGGTTTGCACAGAAGAAAGGTATTGATTTTGATGAAATATTTTCTCCTGTTGTTAAAATGACTTCAATTAGAACTATTTTGAGTCTAGTAGTAGCTGAACATTTCCATCTTGAGCAGTTAGATGTAAAGACAACCTTTCTCCATGGGGATTTAGAGGAAGAGATATACATGCAACAACCACAAGGATATGAGGTAAAAGGGAAGGAGAAACTAGTGTGTAGGTTGAAGAAGAGCTTGTATGGCTTAAAATAGGCTACAAGGCAGTTGTATCTAAAATTTGACAGGTTTATGTCTGAACAAGGTTATACTAAATTTCACTCTGATCATTGTGTTTATCTCAAAAGGAAAAATGATGGCAGCTATATTATATTGTTATTGTATGTAGATGACATGCTTGTTGCAGGTTCTAACGTGCAGGGAATAAACGTGCTCAAAAGGAAATTGGAAAACTGATTTGCAATGAAGGATTTGGGTGCTGCAAAACAAATCCTTCGTATGAGAATAACTAGAGACATGAAGAATTGCAAATTAAAATTGTCTCAAAATGAGTACATAGAAAAGGTGTTGAAAAGGTTGAATATGAAGAATGCAAAACCAGTTAGTATACCTCTAGCTAGCCATTTCAAATTAAGTAAGGAGGAGTGTCCCAAGACTCAGGAAGAAATGGCTCATATGTCTAAAGTTCTATATGCATCAACAGTTGGAGGCCTAATGTATGCAATGGTCTGCACAAGGCCTGATATTGCACATGCAGTGGGAGTTGTAAGTAGGTACATGAACAATCTAAGAAAAGAACATTGGATGGCAATGAAGTGGATTCTCAGGTATTTGAGAGGTACCACAAATCAAGCATTATGCTTTGGTGGCTCAAATATTTCTCTACAGGGATATGTTGATGCAGATATGGCAGGTGACAGAGATAATAAGAGGATCACTATAGGATATGTATTTACTATAGCTGTAACAACTATCAGTTGGGTCTCAAAACTGCAAAGTGTTGTTGCACTCTCAAGAACAGAAGTAGAGTATGTTGCTGCTACAGAGGCTAGTAAAGAAATGATTTACCTACAAAGGTTTCTGGATGAATTAGGTAAGAAGAAGGAGTTGGGCAGGTTATAAAGTGATAGCTAGAGTGCCATACATCTTGCAAACAACTCTGCATTTCATTCCAAGACTAAGCATATACAGCTCAAGTACCATTTCATACAGTCAGCGTTCGAAGATGGACAATTGAAGCTGAAAAAGATACACACTAGCCAGAATCCTACAGATATGTTAAAAAAAGTTGTAACCAGGGAGAAGCTGAGAATCTTCTCAGTTTCATTTGGTCTTCAAGTATGATGGAGAATATGAGAATTAGACAGGTCAAAAGAGGAGTCATTGTCTAGCAAATGAAGCAGTGGTGGAGTTGCTATAATCAGTCTCCAAGTGGGAGATTGTTGGAGGTGGAGCCTTATTATCTTCTGTTTTCCAAAGGTATTGCCACATTGGACCCTAGTTAGAAATGGGGCAGAAATGCCGCCCATAATATATTCGCTATAGGGGGGGTCTAGGAGGGGCGGCTGCGACCTTTTGGGAGCCCCCCTTGGTAGGGGGTTTCGGGAGCGAGGCCCTGAAGCTAAAAATATATGTAAAATTTCCTTGTAAAATGTTGTAATTTCGTAGTCAATGTGGGCCATTCATTAGGAGGAGATATGACAGTAGAAGTTATGTTTAATTTAGGGTTTTTTGCCCTAGAAGGCAACCCCTTGCTATATATGAGGAAATTGTATTGCATCTATGTATATTTGTATTCTGAGTGAGGAAGAGAGAGGCGATTGAGAGAGAAGAGGGAGTTGCAACGGATTTGTTGTAGGTTGTATCTCTTCAGTTTGTTGGATAATATAAAAAGAAGTACTAGCTGTTTCTCCGTGGACGTAGTCCAAACTGGGTGAACCACGTATATTTGTGTCTCTCTTGTTTTATGTGTTTTCTGTGTTTATATTTCTACAATATTTTATGTGTTCCATTGCTCTGTAATATATAATTTTCTAACATTTGATTTGATGGAGAGGTATCAACAAGTCCCTTACTTCTAATACTCACTGTTAGTGCTTCCTCTTCTTCTTCATTTTTTGAAGTAGTTAGAATGAAATCCCATAAACCGTAGGCTTCCACTAATTCTTCTTCTTGTGATTCTTCAACTAATAACACTGTTTCTTCTTCATTATCATCTTGATCGAATTTTGCATTTGATATAATGGTAGGAGGTTGTGGTTGTGATGGTCGATTCCTTTTGAAAGGTCGAAAATACTTCTTTGAAGACTGAGCAACTTATTTTTTAATTTCTACCATTTCATTGGACATGGTCTTCAAAACCTTTTGTAACCCTTCCAAATCGAAGGGATCTTTTAGGTCTTTCTTTTTGGATTCATCTTTAAAAGAGACTTTCTTGGTCTATTTTATTTCCTCAAGGGAAGTTTTCTTCTCAAGACCAAGAATTATTTTTTTTCTACATATAGAGCTTATTTCATGTTATCAAGCAATACCGTTTTATTAGCGTTATCTATGAAGATGGAAATATTTGAAGGAAGAGCATAGATATACCATTCAATTTTTACATCAGTTCTAGGTCTGGAAGTATATGGGATTTTATTCAGCAATTTGTTAATCTGGAATTAAAATATTTAATTTTTTCATTTCGGTTGGGTTGGCCCTAAGATTTGACAAATCAGTAATCAAAGTGGCATTTGTTTGGTCATCACCAAATTTTAACAAGAATTGTTCTTCAAACATATCCCAATTTATTATTGACCCGACAAGAAGAGAGAAAGTCCAAGATCCTGCAAATCCTTCAAATGTGTAAGGAAAAGGGACAACAACATAATCGTTATTTGTGATTCCATTTAGATTGATGGATAGCTTGTAATTGTGAAGATGTTCCTCTGCGGGGAGGCCATCATCAAGTAATTTAGGAAGCCATCTCTTTAGATGTCTCAGAAGAGGGTGTAATGGTGGAATCATCTGCAGTGCTCCTGGAATGTTCCATGATTTTTGGGCCATCTTGGGAGTACTAGGAGTAGAGGAAGATGAAGAAAATGTGGATTCTAATGGATATTGAGTAGTTGACGAATATGCTCTCGTAGTTCCACTAATTATAATAACACCAATTGATTGTGGTTGAGGAATGTGGATTGATCGGATTAGAGGATAATAAGAGGAAGATAAAGGGGTAAAGGAAGAAGCGGGACCAACACAAGGAGTATGAGGTGGAGAGGAAGATGTAATATCACTAAGAGAAGATTGATTCTCTAAAGTACTTTTGTTTTTTCAATGAGTGGGTAATGGAAACTCGAAACGCTTAACTCTAAGTTTCTCACTTTGGGATCTAGTTAACACACTCGAAGATTATAAAGATGAGGTAACACTTCCTTTCGATAAATCGTTTTCAATAGATTTCTCTCCAAAAATAGAAATTCCTTCTAATCTTTGAATTAAAGTCTAGACTTCAAGAGGCTCTATAGGTATTTGCGTGGAAGTTTGGCCAACTAAATTTGGAAGTGTGTTAAGAGATTATGTGTCCATTTCAACAACTTCAGATCTAGGATTAGTTGATTTGGAATGACATCTTAAAGTTGGTCATGATTTTGAGGGAGACTAAATCTTTGGATGACCTTTTAATTTGGGATTGGACCTTTTTTCCATCCATAATCTAAAAGCTCTTCTTCTAGTGCCAAAAATGTTGAAGGATCAAAATGTGTACCACAACATCAGGGAAAACCACCTGGTTGGGACCTTAGAGCAGATCCTTGTCTGTTTGGGATGGTGGATCCAAATGTGAGGTTTATGATGTAATTAAACTAATAATAAAGAGTATTTAAATTAGTTATCTATATATCTATCTATCTATATTTATATCTATTCCAGGAAAGCTTATCTATATATGTGATTTAAAATGATCTCTCATACAACATGACAATATAGATTATCAAGGAAATATGAGGTTAAAGAAAATAATGATAACTAATTTAATTAAATAGTTAACTAAATTAGTTGATGAATTTGTTACACATATAAGATTTCATTGGTTATGCATATAATATATAATTTCAATCAAACATATCAATAGTGAAATATGCATGACTGCTTGCAACACATGTATGATATACGTAATCAAATAACCATTTAACTCTTAAGAAAAGCAAAACAAATAGATAATAGTACCCGATATATTATAACTCTGCTCATGAGAAAATAGTAGTTGTTCAACTTTCTATTAAGATAACTTAAGTTTCAGTAGTGCAAAAAAAAAAAATTCTCTCCAAAATTCATAACTCCTTATCCATTCAAATGAAGCATATTTATAGTTTTCAAATGAAATATAAATATGGCAAAGTAGAATAAAAGTTTGAAGCGGTTTTAACAAAAAATGCTTAAAATAAAATAATAAGACAATTTTAGACTTTGTTGTAACAACTTGGTTAAGACTATGGAGAAGACTTCCCTCCCATACGCTAATGCAATTCGTAAATATTTGTCTGGGCCTTCAATTCAGGTGGAGAGCGTGGTTGAATCCGCATTTGGCTGGTAAATATAGAATCCTTGAGTTTTAGAATCATATGAGTGGTTATGTTAGATAAACATCTGAGCATTAGCCATTGGCTGTGACACTTGACTAAGAAATGCCAATGGCATTCTAAGTCAATCTTAGATAAGTTTTCAAATTTCTTGACATTCTTCTTAGAAAATTCCTACCACATTTTGGTCAATAATTTGATATTTGGGAGAGATCCCTCAAGGTAGTCTAAAATAAGATTTTCCTAAAAAATTTTATCATTCATGGCTTCAATAACAATGTTCAATATGTCCCTTACATTGAATACTATTGTTTCTATATGTTTGAGGTGGATTTCCCATTACCTGAAGACGATTTCCTTATGTGATTCTTCTATCCCTAGGTGATCGCCTAATATCCCATAAGTACAACCTTTCCATGTTATGTAGTTTACAATTGTTTCCTCAATGTTATAAAAGTATGTCCTAAGATCGGATAATTGGTCCACCAATGAACTGGCTGTATAAAATAAATCACAAACGATGGCTAATTTTTTGACAAAATATGACCAGTTGTTGAGCAAGGAGAGTATCTAATTCTCCTGCTTCTCTTTTGAATTCTTCAATTTATTGATTAACCTTCAGTTGTTCAATCCTCTACTGTAATTCCTAAAGTTGTGCATCTCGGATATTCAAATCATATTCATGTTGAACTTTAAGGGCTTTGAACCTATTTTGGAATTCAACAAGTTGTTCTTGCCATTGATTGGCAATTTTTTACTTTTGATTCTCAAGGCCTTGTTCCAACTACATAATTATGACCTCCTTTTCATTCAAAAGTTGTTGTATCTCGGTGGATTTTTCCATAGTCGCAGAAGCATAAGCTCTTGTGAACTGAGTAAGTATTTTGAGTTCCTCTACAGGAGTGGACTATGAACCTTTCCATAGTACTTCAAAACAAGAATTTCTAGCAACTATGGTCTGGGATTGGTCAATCTTCCTTTTCTTTCTTTGTATTTTTACTATAGCCTTAATATGACCTTAGACGTCGGAAGTGTTGGCATAATTTCTATGTCTTCAATTCTAAAGATTGATCAATAGTCCTTGTTGTAATTAGAGTCTTCTCAAAAGTTTCATAAGTGTCTAAGAATTTTTCTTGCGAGGTAGTATTTAAAACCTCATGTTTATTTGCTTTCAAAACCTGGCTACATTGTTCCTAGGTTTCTTTAAGCTTAGAACTTGGGAACTCTCCCTCAGTCTGAGTGGAAGAAGAATCCCCTGTATATTTTGGATGAGGGATATCAATAACCTATGTAGAAGGAAGCTCTGTAACCTTCTCTTGAGTTGTGTTTTTCTGTGATGGTTTTAATGAATCTAAGGGTAAATTGGATAAAATTTCTTGCCCGTAATGGGAAAATTGATTAATTTCCTATGGAGCTATATGCTCTGAAATCTATTTTGAAATTATTGAATAGATGGCATCATTTTCAAAGACATCCTTGAACTATTCACATTCATGAGAGAATTTCCTAACACTTGATTGTGATGTGACCTTCTTGACAATTCCATGACGATCATACTGCCTATTAGGAATAGTAGGAAATTTCAACTCTTGAATAGAGTTTATCTCAATAGTTTCATGTCTTTAATTCTCCATTGTATACATACCAAAATGAAAAGGATAGGTAGGCCATACTTTCATATTGGATTCTTTCAATACTTTAGAAATTCAGTTACCTACAGTTTGGTAGGCTATCTCATGAGCTATAAATTTGTTATGAACATACAGGGGAAAATATGTCAGTTAGCCAGACTACGAAAGACCCGAATGTAGGTAAAAAACTCTTTTACAAACCAATTCCCAACCCTGAGCAAGTCTTCCTCTGCTTCAGGGGAAATCCTAGGGGCTCTTTTATTAAAAATAATTTGATGAATAGGGAGCATGACACCCTGACATAATTTATACATGGGGTTGGTATTTGGAATCCCAGAGGATATTATAGTATATATGAATTTGATTTGGGTCCACTAAGGTGAATTTCCATTGCATGGAGGCAAAATCCGTATTTTAGCACAAAGAATCCATAACATAGGCAATGATATAAAAAGGAGGAATTACATTTTCTGAAACTGTATGCATTTTACTAAAATTCAAAATGTGAGTGGCTAAATTATCATACAAAATATTTCCCCAATCTAATATATATCCTTCTGAAGCGACATCAATCAATGGATCCCATTGATCTAGGAATTTATAAGTATTAGGATAATAGAATAGTCTACATACCATGGCAGCAAATTGAAAATAAGGGCCTGCGAGAGAAAATACTGCATATATTCCCTTTACCTCATGCTTATGATTATTAGGGTCCCTCCATTCCTTGATAGGTATTGATGCATGATCAATATTTCTCATGAATTTCTCCACAAAATATGTGTCATATTTACACTGTGGTGGTGGCATATGGTACATTGCACTAAAATCACTAATGGTGAATGAGCTGATGACCGTGTCATTTTTTCATGAATTTCTTGTATGCAATGTTCAAGTGTTCTACAACCCACCAAATCATATATGTATAAGGGAGGAGCTTGGGCCAAGCTGCAATTATGTGTAAAAATGAATTTGCAACATCACTGTGGGTAGTATTAGGTAATGGAGTGGAATCTTTGGTTGTAACTATTCTTTGAGTGACCCTTGGTCCTTCATCTTTGAATAGTGGATAGATAGTGATGAGCCCCAAAAATGGATAATTATATGGGCTCATTCAACCTCCTAATTCAAATTAATCCACCATTCTCATTAGTTTATTGCATGTTATTTATTATATTTATGCTAATAGAGTGAGTTGGGTTAGTCATTATGCCAACAAGTCTAATGTGTGCTTTGTGTAGTCTTTTTGGTCAATTTGGAGACAAAATCAAAGGTTTAAATGAGCACCTGGCAGCCAAATTCGTGGAGAGGATTTTTAGGAAGGTATCCCCTTCATTTATGGGCCCTTACCTCGCATTCTCCACCATCATCTCAGAGTTCAAGGGCCACCAAATCAATTATCACAAGGGCAGCCAAGCAAGTCAAGTAGGACTACTGTTAACGGCAAGTTTTGGGCAGCCGAGTACCTAAAGTTTAGGAGGACTGTTGGGGTCCTCAATTTTTATAAATAAGAGGGCTTAGGGCCTCATTTTGGTTAGACAGTAGTTAGTCACTTTTTAGGCAGAAGTTAGCTAGTTTGTAGTTCGATTTTAGTTAGTAGATTAGCTTTATATTTCAGCACATTTTCAAGTTTTCCTTGTGGACAGTTTTTGGAATGTAACTATTCTTTTCTTGCTCAATAAATATGAATCCAACTTTTCACCAGCTCTAAATCTCTCTTAGGAGGCTGAAGCTCTTGGGGTTGGGCCCATCTCAAGTGCCCAGTACCTCCTTTGTTTACTTTCATGTGTCTTTGCTGCATTCTTAGAATAAAATATGCTATTTAGATTTAAATCTTGGTTTGTTATTTAGGTTTATTTTTATGGTTAAAGTAGCTTTTCATGTTCATATTTAGTTGATAGATTAGTAACAGGGAATATCTCCAGAAAAGGGCCAACAAACACTTTTGGTTTCACCTCTTCCTCATTGGATCAGGGGATGGAATTGAAGTAACTATGTTGTCCCAAACAAAAACACTAGTTTGCTTTACCATGCAATCCTTATTGTACTGTTTCCATTTGCAGAAGTTGGTTATGTGTTTAGATCTATGAAATGTCTCATTGCATAGTTGATATATATGGTTCTCCTTCAAATAAAGTTGTTGTTTGTTCACTTTATTGTTAGCTAGATTAGATTAGCTAGGACTTTGGTTTTTTGCAAGACTTTGTTGATTCATTTGAATGTACACAGTGCAGAGCATCTCTACCACTCTTCCATCCACCTAAGCTTCATCAGAGCCATCTGTTCCATCTCCTAGCTAGATTCCTCGTCTCACATCTATTGTCTTGCCCACGTAACCCTACCTTTTTGTGCAATCATTGTTTCAGCCTTCTTTGAGCCAATTCAACCTTCTACACCTTCTCACCACTCCATCCACCAGTCCCTAGGCCACTTCAGACCGCTATCCTACCTACATATCCATTCATTCATCTTCCCTCACTCACCCATCCTCTAAAATCCAATTTTTAAACATCCTGTAGAAATTTCTGAACATCCTGTAGAAATTCCTGAACATCCTGTAGAACCGCTGCAGACTTCCTGTAGAAGCTGACGAAGGTGGTTTCTTGATAGCCAAACTCTGTGAAACTCTTTGGAAGGGTGCTAGGGACCCCTTAGGCCCTCTCTGAACCTTCCTGACCTCTTCCAAGCATTTCCTCTCACCCATCCACCTCTGCACAGTCAAAAACAGTGAAAGCACATGCATGATAATTCTAACAACTTATTCAAAAATACAAAAAGATGGTTCTTTCAGATTCTGATGTAGACATAACTTAGATACATTCATTTCATCTTCTTAGAAGTCAATGGCATCTCATTCAGTAGCTTGCATCTTCATTCTTGCATCAGTAGGACTAGCTGTTAGAATTAGGGTTTGCTAGGGTTTGCGTCTCTTTTTGGCTTTCAGTTTCTTTCTAAAAGTAGATTAGCCTCCTTTGAGTTAGCTTTCATCCATCAATTAAAAATTTTCTTCTAAGAGCTCATACAAGTTGGCTTAAGCTCCTAGCAGATTTGTGCCAGCTGACCAAGTGACAGTTACGGCAAGAGCTAGTACTTGTGCATACAACACCGTCGCTTCCAAGTTTGTTACAAACTACTGGGTTGATAAAATTAAAGAAGGGAGTCCTAGGAGTTGCAACATTATTGCTGCAATACTGGGGCCCACCAGATAGATTGTAAGGAAGCACTCCCGACATCTAAAGAATAGACCATATCCGAAAACAATGTTATTGTATCGAGATTTGCAGCTCGCGGAGCAGTCGACTACTGCTGAATGATAAGTTTCTCCTTTGCTTTAGTTTCCCTAGACATATCTTCTGAATTTCTCTTATCGAAATTACCTGCAATGGAAAACAAAAGACTAAGTGATAATTCTTTTGCCAAAAAGTCCTTAGCACAAATGATGATTTTTCATAACGATTTTTGGCTTAAAGGGAAAATCATGATAATATCAAGTCGCAATGAATAAAGCTGTTTAGAACTTCAAAAACCATAAATTAACCACCCTTCGGATATTAAATGAAATATGTGAATTCACATAGGCTATGCACACATCAGAATATCAGAGGAATTTTATCAGAAAAATCCCATGATTGCACACTAAAAATTACAATATCTAAGGCTTTCAATATATGTTGTTTAAAATATAATGGTCATAAGTGTAGGTGGGCAGATATATCTTAGGTTTTATATCGACAATTGGAATATTGAGGATTTTAAAGAGTGACATCCGACATGAAAAGTATTGATATGGGCAGAGACAAGAATATCATAGGTTTGTGATATAAGAGGGGAGGGGCATCGGATATGACGGATATCCTAAGTGAGAGGCATCAAGATATCAGAGTATTTGGAGTTTTCAAGACAATGGAAGTGTTAAATATTAGAGATATCAAATATCGGAGCTCCGAGATATCAGAAGCTTTGAGATGGCACTTGTTAAAAATTTACGATATTCGAGAGTTCCAATATTCCAAGTGGGAAATCGTGGGGACGACGGTTCTTTAAATTGTAATATAGGGTGACTCTTGAATATTTATGCATTCTCAACATCCTTACCCTTTTCACTAGAACTATGAATTGTAAATATCACACAACCTTTCCTACAATTGCGCTCAGCTTTCATAGCTATGGATATCCTCACTGATGTAGGCTTCTTCTTTCCCTGCCTGATTCTCTTTTCCCCACTATCATCCAAGCACGCAATGGCCTTGTCATAGAAATCTACCTCAGTCCTGTGAAGGTACAACCAATCCACACCTAAAATCATACTATATGATCCCAATGGAAGTACATTCAGATGTGTTGTTATAGGCACACGATTCAGCTCGAATGCACAAGATCTTACCCAATGATGAACTCTCTTCTTAGTACCTATAACGAACTGCACCAACCATGAATCTACATGCACTTATTTTGTCAAGCCACACTTATCCACCAAGTCATGATTAACATAACTATAATTAGATCTAGGATCAACCAAAATATAAACAACTCGACCATGAATATTACCTTCCATTTCAATAATGGATGCTTGGTGATCTACCTGCTTGTTTTCCATAGTTGCATAAATCCGAGGGATACTATGGCCCATATCTACACTCATTTGCATCTTCTGATCACTATAGATATGAGGCCTACCACCTTGTTATAATGGAAAATCCTTCACGCAATGATCTTTACCACATATCCAACATTATAATGGTCCCCTATCATCACCTATATTTTTCTACTCTTTAGGCTGCAGCCCATGTCCCTTATCAACTGCATTGAATTTCTTGTAAGGAACCAAATTTTCTTTCTGACTTACATCCCGAGGTATTCCCCGTTTTGGTGGCCATTTCCCCTTAACTTTCTCATTGCCCTTCAAATCATGCTTGTGCTCAGATTTTATCATTTCGGTTTGACTGCTCGTAGAAATGCTTCAACTTCCGGATGGCCTCCTCCAATGATCTAGGTTCATCAAACTCAATCTGGTCTCTACATGTTGCTGAAAATCCACTAACGAATCTCTGAATCTTAGCCTTCTCATCCTTAATATAAGGCACATATCTCAACAACTCCAGGAACCTTCTAGTATACTCATCATCTAACATAGAACCCGTATGTAGTTCATGAAGATACTTAGCTCTGTCATCATAGTACGTCTATGATAGGTACTTCTTCTTCAAGAATCTCTCGAACTTATCCCAAATCAACTCTTCTTCGCAAATTCCCATGACATTATTCACATCTTCCCACCAAATATATGCCTTCCCTTTAAGACTGAAGGTAGCTATTTTTCCTTTCACGTTCTCTGAATAGTTATGCAATCTAAATAATTTCTTCATCCCAAGAAATCATGCATCCGCATATTTTTATTTCTTCATCTCTCCATTGAATGTTGGAGGCTTGAATTTCTTGAACTCCTCGAGAAAGTACTCACTCCTCCGATAAGGATGATGATGGTGATGACTATGATGATGTCTCCACGATGAGGAACAAGAATGAGGCCCATATATACCAGTCTCCCTGTCAAGTGTATCCAGTGATCTTACACCTCTGGCTATATCCCCTCTGTCCAACCTATATCTGAATTGAGACCTTCTAACATAGCCTCCATTAGTTTTCTGCTCCTTCTCTTGACTCTCCCTCAACTTTCCCTGTCTTTGCAACTCTAACAAGATTTGAATAATTGTTGCATTGACTTCTACCTACTTCTCACGAGCTCTTGAAAGTCTTTCCTGAGCCTCCACCAACCTATCATTGTTTGCTTTTCAACTTTTGATATCTACCCTCAAACTCCTCAATGTATCTGCTAAACGAGGAGAATACTCTCCTCCTTGCTTCCCAACTGATTTGTAGGGAGAGTGGCAAGAACTATTGTCTAGAATTTTACTCATCATCTTTGATTCTCTTCCTCATGCAGGTTACTATGTCAGATAAACCAAATGGATACCAAAATCAAAACCATACCTCAATGATGTTCAAGGGAGGCTTATCTCATCTGAAAAATTAGTCCACATTATCTTGTACATGTATAATCATAATCATATAAATATAACAACATCATTCATTACAATACCAACTATATACCATGACCTATGCATGAAAAACCATAACCTTGAAAACATAAGGATTTACCCCAAAGAGAGTGCAACCCGCTCTGATACCACCCTTTAACATCGCCTCCTCTCATATCTACCCACTTTAACCAAATTTCCCAAGGTAAACATGAGCTAACTGGTCAATATGATAAGACTCAACCTCATGTATGACCTTAAGGTAATGGAGTTTACAATTGAAGACATTATTGACTTCCCCCAGGTGTTATAGGACCTACAAGAGCAACCCAACCCCTCCTGGTGTCCAGCTCGTGAGTTACCTTTCTTTTTCATTGACTTATAGCCTCAGACACTCCCTTACCAAGGACTCCAAGCCGCTAAAACCCTCCATTCACTCCCATAGGCCTTTTTCCCAACAGCTTGGACTTTTCTAGTCAGTTCTATGTCAGCAACCCTGAATTTTGAACCACGTTTTTAGGGCTAGGACTCATGCCTCTATCTAGAACTCAGTGAAACTCCCAAAAATGATAAATAACATAGATACAAAGGTTCTAAACCAAAACTTGACTTGACTCCTCCTGATCGGGACTAACATTTCATCAAATACATGGTAAACATGCAACCTATAGGTCCTGAATGCAGATTTGAACATAGGGTTCTTAAACTTATCTGAGATTTAAGAAGAAGTAGTGATTCCTTTCCAAAATAGCTACCATAACACCATTTAGTTCATGCATTGATTAACCAGACATTCATAAGTAAAAATATGATAAGAGTCATAACTTGAGTCTGCCATAAAACCATGCTTTATAACTAGATAGATAAAAAATGATGAAAAATCCATTAAATCCACATAATAGAAAGTATATTTACTCATCAAAGATAAGAGAAACTTATCTCTTATTAAAGATATGAAAAATCCAATCAAGTCAGGGACTTCCACGTACCACTCGACCATAGATTGAGCTGAACCAAATCTCTGTTTCAGCCAATCAGCCCCGTGCCATATTCCAAGCATGAATGTGGGATCTCATGGAATAAACCAATCAATAAAAAACCAAGGGAATCTAGAGGCTAAACCACCTCCACCCCCACCATACTATGATCTCAGTTAATTCCTTTACCATCCTCCCATCATCTCCCTCCTCAGAATTCCTTTAGCATCCGTTCAGGAATTTTCATGTCTCCACCCACATGTGAGGGCTTCTCGGAGAAAACCATTTCCACCCCCAACCCTTGGGATTTTAGTGAGACCACCTCACTCATATCTAAAACCTTTCATAAATCCAATGCTCAAACCAGAGTGAATCCCATCACATCATGGCTATCTGGAAATGGCAAGGAAAGGCTGAAACCATTATCAAACCCGACAAAATCCATGCCACAAACCACAAATAAGCCCAATGCACACATGCATATGTCATGCATGCTAAATATAGCTAGGAAATCATACATGCAATCTATTACCTGCAAGTATTCCTGTTGATGCTTCCTGATCTAGCATTTCCTTTCTTGATCCTTGCTTTCCTTTGCTTTCTTGTCCTTCCTTTGCTTGCTTGCTTTCCTTCTCCTATATGAAGCTAACACTGAAATTCCACTGAAAAAAGGCTACAAACTAATTTTCTAATGTCTTTTATCATTCATCCTTTAATTTATTCATTTATTCATTTTTTTCCTCCCATGAAACTTATGACCTTTCACTTTCCTTTTATCCTAATTTCCTTTATTTTCATAGATAAAATGCTAAAAAATCATTTTTCCCTTTTAATTCCTTTGCCCTTGCCTTTGCCAATTTCTCCTTAGCCATAAGCAAAACAAGTGATCCCCACTAGGATATTTTTCCCAACATTCAACTTGGAATAGGTTTCCCATGACCTTGGTCTTATTTTTCCTTTATTAACTTTATTACATGAAATTTTAACTCGGGTTTGATAGACAAATGATGATAGGGGTTGGCCTAAGCTATTGCACTAAAAGTTGTCACCTTGACATTCTGCAATATGTGTGAGTCCATTACCACTCATATTTTCCTCCTTTGTAAGTCTTCAGCCTCAGTTCCTCATATCAAGCCTTGAAAATAAGAGAAAGCCCTCAAAAGTCTCTAAAACTCTCGTTCCGCACTTTCTCTTTGCATTACATGTGGTCCCGTACCTAATGGTCATGTCTCCTGCGCACCTGACCGCTCTGTCTTTGTGTTATGTGTGGGGAGCCCTGTAAAAGTTAAAAAGGCACAATATATTCTAAAAACTCACTTTCAGTCATTTCTACAAGCTTTTGGAAGGAATATTGAGGTGGCAAGTTTGCTCTCTTAAGGTTCATGCATCCCATACCTTAAGCAGCTAACCCCTTGATGTGAGGAGCTTATCCCTTTGAAGGAGGATTCTATCCCTTCATAGATGGACCTGCAACCTCCTCCTCTACGCTATAAAATGAAGCATTGGGTTGGTTACCGAGGAGGTTAGAAGCTGAATATTTTTGAGGTGAAATGTTGTTGGAAGTTAGTCTTCTTTAGTTGAATTTTTATGAGGAGAGATTACATACCTCTAAGATATCATTTGGAAGAGTGCAAGGCTTGTCAAAGTAAAGGAAATTCCTATTTCGGACCCTAGGAAGAGCTTTTTCAACATCAAGGCTGAAAAGGTTGTAAGGTTCTTCTACTTCAAAGTTAATACAAATAAGTTCGTTTTTCTCAATAAGCTGTTGATTCATGGTTTATTTTGTGGATCCCTTGATCACCATAATAGACATGATTTATGATATTTTCTATGCAGGTGCTATTTAATGTTTGTTTGTTTGTGATTGTAGGTCCTCAAACGTAACTCTTTCGAACGATTGAAGGATGGCTACTACAAACAAGCATTGGATCTAAGGTAGGGTCTTAACACCTTTATAGTATTTGTTTATAAATCACATATGTCTAAAGAAAGATAGATTTGTTTCTCTATTTATTGCTAGACTATCTTTTGATACTACGAAGATCAATCTTGTCTGCAAGATCGATTTATCCGGCCAACAAATTGGTGACTCCACTAGGGAAGGTTTTAATTTTTGGTTTTCCTTTGTTTTGACTTGAGAAAATTGTTTTCGTTTCTAGTTTTTTGATTGATGTATACTGGCTTGGGTAGTTTTTAGAATCTGGATTAATTTTTATTTTTTTTGAAGTTTTTAGGGGACTGCACTTTCTCTTTATAGATAGTGTGGGCATCTCTGCACTTTTCCTTTAGTAAAACAGAGCGGAACTGTGCCTATTTCTTCCAGAGCCTGCGGACCCTGTAAATGTTTTTGGAAAACCTAAAATATCTTCTTCCAGTTAAGTTTAGGTTTCATTTAGGACTTTTAGTGTGTACCCAGATCTGTATTTTTCCTGTCAAAAATCTCTTGTGAGTGAGTTTCGATGGTATTTTTGTTTTAGATGATTTTCTAGAAGTTTTGCATGCCTGGAGTGGTTTTCACTTGGTCTCTGTAGTGACTCAAAGATTAGAAGCTTGAGAAACCTTAGATCACCCTGGTGTCTTTTTGTGTTCTTGATGAGTCTGACTTGATTGTGAAATCTATCATTTGTGAGAAATAGATTTAGTTTTCTCGTTGCAAATCTTTGAACAAACTTTGTTATAAGTTTTGAATTTCATTTTTATAAAAGAAAACATATCTGGATGTTTTTTGATTGATTTCTTATTCTGAACAAATGAATTCTTAGTTTACTAAAAAACTAAGTAAAACATCCTCAAAAATAATTGAAGCTTTTATTAAATTAGATTTTTAAAAATTTTTAGATCTCAAAATTAGTTTTTGTAGTTTTGAGTGTTTTTCTAGAACTTGTAGATCTCTTTTGAAGCAAATTGTTTTTTGTAGTTTCGAGTTTTGAAAAGGGAAAGGGATTTATTGTGAGAATTAATTAGAAGTCATGTTTTGAGTGTTTATTGAAAAAGACAAAATATTTTCTTTCCATTTCCATGTTGAAAGAAAGAATTGTTTCTTAAAGAATTGCATTCTCGAACTCTTTCTTTTAGCTAGAATTTCATTGAAAGAAAAACGAATTGCTTATCATTTTAGGTGCATCTTTTTATTGTTTTTGGAGTTGATTCTTCACACCATCAAAGTTTCATTTCCATAGCTATTGAATTAAAGAACAACCCATAAGAGCAACGCTTAATTATAATTGATCTAGTAATCTTTTCTATTTCTAGGGTTGTTATCACCAATATAGCTTAGACTAGTATCTTGGAGTAGGGAGTAATTAACTGTCCAAGATAGTTAAAACAAACAAGTAGATACATCTTCTGGTAGGAAATAAATCCAATTGTAATTGATACATTCTGGGAAGCTTCCCTTAAAGGAGTCAATCACAAGATCATGTCTGAACCATTGAGAAAATTAATTCTATTTCATTGGGAAAGATAGAAGATTTGTGCGTATTATAAATGGTAAACCTTGGATTAACCATTGTCGAGGAGCCTGGGGTCACTTGTTGGTAAACCTTGGATTGACCATGTCGAGAAGCCTTCAAGGGGATTGAGCTTTGTTACTCTACCCTTGCACGTAGATCGGATCGTAGACTGTTCCCCCAGTTGTATTTGTTGTTGTTGGTAACCTTAGTGTCCATAAACTTAAGATTATTTCCTAAGGTGATGGTGAAGGAAGGATCTCATTGTACCTAAAGTAGAAATCAACTAGACTCACTTGGAATCTTTGGGGGGTTCTCTTCACTCCAGATGGTTTTGTGAAGAAACTTGTGCCAGTCTGTTTCATTAAGCAGGTTGTTGGGGTAACTGTTCCAACCACCCTTTCTGTATTAAACTTCTACTACATTGGATTTCATCACTAACTAGTGTTTTTAGTATATGAAGTTACTGTTTGTGTGTGGTTTGAACTCTTAGATTTTTAGGCGTGTGATTCAACTGTTTGTTTCTTTAGAGACTTTAGGTGTTTTTATTGATTTTTTTTTGTTTGCGTGTGATTAATTAATATTTAATCATGGCTAAATTATCGAGACAATCTCGTAGACTTCAGGGGAAACCTCCTAAGTACACACCAAGTCAGCTTGAAGGGCTACGAGCTCTTGTATCACCTAGTGACAGTAGAGTTGGATCACCAGAAGCCAAAGAATCATCTTTAATTGTTCATCCTAATTATCAAATTCAAACAACTGAGTATATTCAAGAGCCAATTTCATTTTCCGAAGTTACTGGTAGTATTTCTCCTTCCAGTGAATTAGTTGAAGAACCTAAAATTTCTGAACCTGATAATGAACCTGCTGCTACTCCAACTTCAGGATTTTCTTCTCCAACTTCCAGTGGTCCTGTGTCACCTAGGGTAGGAAATATCATTACTCAAAATCTTCCTTCTGGCCTCATTTCTATTGAAGAACTTGTCAGTCTAGATGAAGACGTAACTCCTCCCCAAAAACCAACAGACTTTAAATCTTACGGAGCGTGAATCAATATTCTATAGTCCTTTTAGGAGTGATGCTTGGTACATATCATTGACAAATTTTTTAGAAAACCTGGGTCTTAGTTTTTCACCACCTTGAATTCCTTTTCATCCTACACAGTCATCTATGTTTTCCCAATTACCGGAAACATTTTTATATGGCAGTCCTTTTGTCCCTTCGGGTTACCAGTAACTCACTGGTACTTTTTCAAGGGCATCTCCTTGACCAACTAAACATGAGTTAACAATTGGTAGTAATGGAGCTCAAGCGTTGAATGTAGAAGAAATTCTTATGATGTTTGGTAGTGTTCCAAATCCTCAACCTCAAGGTAGTTAGTTACTGCCTGGGGGGCAACCCCAAGGTAGTCAGTTACCGCCTAGGGGGCAACCTCAAGGTAGTTAGTTACCACTTGAGGGGCAACCTCAAGGTAGTCAATTAATTCCTGGGGGGCAACCTCAAGGTAGTTAGTTACCGCCTGGGGGCAACCTCAAGGACAGTACATACCTTCTAGACAGTACATACCTCAAGGTCAACCCTAGACTCAGTATATACCTCAAGGTCAACCCTAGTTTCAGTACATACCTCAAGGTCAACCCCAGTTTCAGTGCATGCCTTAGGGTTATCCACCTTAAGGTCAGTACCAAACTCAAGCTTTCCAACCGCCTTCTGGTCAATTATTTTTACAAGGAATTGGAAATGAACCTCTTAATTAACAGCCCTACGTTCAACCAAGTTATGGTCCTCCATATGCACAAACATTTATGGGTCCATACTCTAGAATGAATATGGTGTGGGATCCATCTCAAAATTAATAGACTATGCAACCTAATGTGCAGTTACCTAATTAGCCTAGACAACCTTTGGTTTCTGGTCCAATCCAGCAACCTGTCCAACCTATTGTTCAAACCACTGCACCTAGTTCAGTTCAGCAGCCTGGGCCTAGCTCACCTCAGACTCCACCTCAAACTGTTGTTGCAACTGTTGCAACTTCTTTTCAACCTACTGCACCTGTTTCTAGAGTATCTGTAGCTCCGTTTCTACTATCCCTACATCAGTGCAAAATCCTCAAGTCTTTGTGCCACAGTCAGGACCTACAGTTCAAACTTCGGTCCAGATGCCTGCAGGACAAGTTGGTACAAGTATGGTTGTCACAAGTCAACCGCAATTCACTTATCAACCATACTAGGGACAGTATCAATTTGGTCCTACTGTATAAAACCCAGTTTATAAGTATCAATTGTATCCTGGCTATACTTATCAGTAGCCTCAACAATCCCAGTTTGGTTTGGTTAATCCTGGTTTCCCAGGAGGTTATAACATTCCTAATGCAAATCCAATTCCAGGCTATCCTGGATATCCTCCTCCTGGAGCTGGTCTTGTTACTCAAGGTTTTCACAACCCTAATCGTCAGTTACCATTTATTGCAGCTTTGGATTAACCTGATTTGTTGCACCTTACGAACGATCTAATTTACTATCTTCCGTATTGGCCGCCAATGCCTAGTAAGTTGCCGAGTGATATCCCAAAATTTGAGGGTAAGTCAGGAGAGGATCTGTCAAAACATGTTATGACTTATCACCTCTGGTGTTCATCTAATTCAATCATTGATGATTCAATTTGATTGCGTCTTTTTCAACGAACTCTTATCGGTCTTGCCACCAAATGGTACGTTGAGTTACCACGAGCCTCTTTTTATAATTTCAATCAGTTAGCCACTTCTTTCTTAACTCATTTTCAATTGCCTATCAGATATGACAATAGCATAGAACTGTTAACTTCACTAAAACAATACACATCCACATATATTTTTGATCATATTCATGAATGGCAACATAGAAGGCGTTTAGTGAAAGCTTTCATTCCAGATCAAATTTTAGCACAATCATTCGTTAAATCATTGTTACCCAAAATCACTGAATATGTAGCTAAGGGAGGATTTGTTACTAAAGAGTAGGCCATTGCTCATGCTCAGTACCTTGACCTTGTCTATACACAGTCAATTACTTTACATGAAAAAATCCTTGATCTTCCAAAACACAGTCAAATAATTGTAGCTCCTTCAAGATCTCATGCCACTGATGGTATGATTGGTTCAGTTATTACTAAAAGTAAGAATAAATCTTCAAATAATTCTTCTCCTATAATAACTTTACCTGATTCCCCGACAGCAAATTCTTCTGCTAAAATTTCTGCTGACATCCCTATCATAGAATCATCTATGGCCAAATCAAAATCTGGTAGTAAAAAGAAAGGGAAGAAGAAAACGAACAAAATTGAAAAGATAAAATAGATAAAAATGAATCTATTGATGAAAAATGTAAACCTCGCTATCCTTGTTTCATTTGCAATGAGGATCATTTTACTAAAGACTGCCCACATCAAATAGAGGTTTCGAAAATTGTTAAAGGTTCTCAAATGGATATTGTCTTGAAGGATCCTTTTCATTCTCAAGATAGTAAGATGGTTGCTTCTTCCTCGAATGCCTCAGAAGAACCCATTATGATGATGTCTCATGTCAAGATTGCGATGCGTTTGCAAGATTATGGTAGTAAAAATCTTGTTGGTGGTAAATAAGTAGAATCTTCTAATTCAAACACATCAACTTCACCTCCTTCTAGTTCTGGTCCACTACAGATCGAGAAACCCAACCCTGACTTAGTAATCAAACCGCCTACTAATGGCATACTTCAGAAATTAGCTTTCAATCCACATGTGAAAGCTGCTCAAAATTATAACATTGTTGAAGACTTAACTATTTCCCCTTCAGCAATGTTGGCTTTAGAAGTGCTGCAATTGTGCCCAGTGTAATGTAAATTACTATTGTCTGCTATACGAGCTATCAATATTTAGGATTCCAACCTGATAATCTTCGATTTATAGAATAGTACACCCCGCCTACCTCATCAAATGGCTTTCCAGATTCCATTGTTAGTCAAAAACAGGCCTTTCTTTCGAACTATGATTGATGAAGGTGCTTCTACGTGTATTATGTCGATCCAGTGTTGGAGATCGCTTGGTTCTCCCACACTCAATTAGGCTCTGATAATTCTAAAGGCTTTTGATGGTTGAGGGTTCCATCCTTTTGGTATTTTGCAGGATTTACCTATAGGGGTCGGAGGCAAAACCATAAATCTAGATGTGGACGTCGTTGATGCCCCTATAGATTACAACCTTCTCCTAGGTCACAATTGGTCTTATGCTATGACTGTTATTGTTTCATCAATATTTTGGCTTATCAAGTTTCCTCATAATGGAAAGATCATTACAATAGCCCAGCTGACTAATTTCTCATCCGACCTAGCCTCTACGGATGGTATTCAGCATGTCGATAAAACAATTATCCCTTACAAGGATGTTGGAGTAGGTTTGATTAAAGATTCTGGCTTATCGGTAACTTTTTCCTTCCCTCCTCCTAACGTATCGCCTTCTATTGCAACTATTCATATGATTTCATCGAATACTATCGCTTTTGATGATCCTTGGATCATACTTTCCAATTCTGAGGTGGATTCATTTGGTGACGCAATGCCTTTTAGTCCCTTTGAAATTGCATATCAGGCTGTACAGTCATTTTTTGATTCCTATTCAACGAAACTGATCCAATGAATGTGGTCCATGGGGAATCACTTTCAATATCAACCTCAAGTTCATCAACACTTTCTAATCTTGTTCATTCTGATGAGAAGATCCGTGAACTAATGTCTGTTGATGATTTACCATGGGAAGATCTTCATCACCGATCTTCATTTTTACCTGAGCTTGATTATTTTGAAAATTATTTTTCCTCTATTTTTACGACTGACTATGTCAAAGAACCACAAAATCCATTGCAACATTATGATTCTGAGATAAATTTGGAAAATATCTCTCGAACGGTTCCTATTGACATTTTAGTTAAGTCTGGAATTATTGAAAACATTCATATAGGTGCTTCCTGTATGGATGATGAAATCCAAACTTATAAAGCCCTATTTCAAGAATTTCGTGAATTTTTTGCCTGGTCAAATGAAGTAATTCTAGGAATTGATCCGTCAATTATTGTCCATGAAATTAAAACATACCGAGACGCTAAATCTGTCCGACAACGCTTGCGTCAGATACATCCGCAAAAAGCTGCTGTTATCAAAGTCGAAATTGAGAAATTACTTCGCGCGGGTTTCATTTATCCAATTCCTTTAACCGATTTGGTATCGAATATTGTTCCTGTCAACAAAAAAAAGGAACGATAAGAGTATGTATTTACTATAGGGATATTAATCGAGCTTGTCCTAAAGACAATTATCCAACCCCCTATATCGATAAAATTATTGATGATTGTGCCGACAGTGAAATGTTCTCCTTTATGGATGGTTTTTCCAGTTACAATAAAATCAATATACTCCCTGCTGATCAAGCTAAAACAACATTCATTTTCCCATGGGGGACATTTGCTTATTGCAAATTACCCTTTGGATTGAAGAACGCCAGAGCAACTTTTCAAAGAGCTATGTCCTATGCATTTCATGACATCAAGCACATTGTGTAGCCTTATCTCGATGATTTACCTACCCACTCATTATGTAGAGCTGATCATCTAATTCATTTACGAGTTACCTTTACGAGATGTAAGCATTATCGAATTAGGCTTAATCCACACAAATGTGTATTCTATGTAGAAACGGGTCACTTGCTAGGATTTGTAGTATTGAAGGCTGGCATTCGTGTTGACCCCTCAAAGGTGGAAGCTATTGTCAATCTACCTCCTCCTTCAACTCAACTCCAAAATTTGAAATGGAAAGTGAACTTTTTACGTCGTTTCATTCCTAGCTACGCTAAGATAACGAAAGGTTTTACTAGGTTGTTGAAACAGAATACTCCATTCTTTTCGGATGAGATCGCTGACAAATCTTTTGATGCACTTAAACACTTTTTGACCCATGCACCGTTACTGCATCCTCCCAATTACAACCAGGATTACTTTTTGTACCTCGCCGCTTCTCCTTCCACCATTGGGATGGTTTTAGTTCAGGAAGATGAATTCAACAATGAACATGTGATTTACTATTTTAGTCGAATTCTGCATCTGACTGAGCTTAAATATTCGCATGTGGAGAAATTGGCCTTGGTAGCTATTCAAGACATCCAAATATTTCTTCACTACATCTTATTACACAAAACCACGGTAATTTCTGACTGTAACCCTATGATGTATATCTTGACCAAAAAATTGCTAGGGGTAAAGTATTCCAAATGGATAGTTATCCTGCAGGAATTTGAAAAAATCCAAGGCAAAGAAATATTTGGTTTTTGTCGAACTGATGTGTGATTTCCCGCGTACTGATACTAAAACTGTGGCAGAGCAACCCATTGTGGATGAATCCTTGTTTCTTATCAGTACTCTTGATCCTTGGTATGTAGATATTATTGTTTATTTCCAAACCCAATATTTTTGGCCTGAAATCTCACAATCTTAGTGACGAAAAATATGTTTCCAATCCCAACAATACAATATTATTGGTGATACACTTTATCGTCGTGGGGCGGATTCTATTTTCTGATGTTGTTTAACCCATGAAGAAGCTGAAAAGGTTCTGAATGACTGTCACTTTAGAGCATGTGGCGGTCATATGTCTGGGTATGCCACAGCCCAAAAAATATTGCGCGCTGGTTATTTCTAGCAATTTTTATTCAAAGATTGTATCTATGCAATCTGGAAATGCCACAATTGTTAAATTTTTTATCGTAATATGTGTGCTCCACCCACTCCCCTCCACCCTATAATTGTTGTCGGTCCTTTCGCAAAGTGGGGTATTTACTTTATTACATGTAACCCTCACTTAGCCGGGGGGCATGTTTATATTATCTTAGCAATAGATTATTTTACTAAGTGGGCCGAGGTGACGCCTACATTTTTGGCAGACGGCAAGATTGCTACAACTTTCGTATTCAATCATATAATTGCTAGATTTGGTGTTCCTCAAGCTATTATTACTGATCATGGAAGTCACTTTCGAAACATCATGATGACTGAACTCACAGATCAACTTGGCCTACATCACGATAGTTCTACTCGATATTACCCACAGGCTAATGGTCTGGTTGAAGCTATCAATAAAGTTTTAGTCACTATGATCCAATGAATCATTGGTATTCAAAGTTAGATTGGCATACCATGCTATTGTCAATATTTTGGGCATATCAGACCCCAGTAAAAACATCAAATGGTTTCACTCCTTTTCAACTGGTTTATGGTTTGGAAGCATGTTACCGATTGAATGCGAATTACTCCCAGCTACTTCTGAAGAATAGAAATGTTTTTTGTACTTAGCTCAGCTAGATGAGAATTGACGCACTGCTACAATAGCAAATGAGACTCATGTGAAATGAGTGAAAGCTTAGTGCAACATAAATGTTACACCTCGTAGTTTTTCAGAAGGAGACCTAGTTTTACTATATGATCAAGCGAACGATAAGCTAGGGGCTAGAAAATTTGTACCTATGTTGCATGGTCCTTATATTGTTAAGTGAAAGCTGGCAAAAGGGGCTTATGAATTGATAGATTTTGACAGTGTCTCTTTGGGTAAACCCAGAAATGGACTTTATCTGAAGAGATATTATGCTTAAATTCTATGTGGAGATTTTTTGTTAGATTAGTTTCTTTATAGCTTGTGTGTTTTAGATTAGAAAAGTGTGCCTAGTTTAGAGAGTGATCTTATCACTATTCCTGCTTATCTTAATTTTAATTTTGATATTGCAGGTGTCGACGTCTCTTCAAACATACATTGGTTTTTTTGATGGTGCTTGTTATAGTACACGGAACATTTCTTTCGTAGCTTGGGTCATCTATTCACCCTCTGATGAGTTAGTGTCTATGCATGGGGTAAGCCTTGGTCAAACAACGAATACCATTGCAAAGTATAGTGCAATGATTGAGTTATTATCTAAATCCATCTCATTTGGGATTCAAATTTTGATTGTTAGGTTGGATTCTGAACTCATTGTATTACAGCTTAATAGGGTTTATGCCATTAGAAATCTAGTGTTATTAAGGTTATTTTTGAGAGTTTGTCTCTTGGAACGTGAAGTTGATTACATTGACTATGAAAATATTCCAAGACATTTAAATACATTAGCAAATGTAGTTGCTTCTAATATGGTAAATAGAAATTTGCAATAATCAAAACAACAAATTTAATAACATTCAATAACATGTTACACAAGATAGCCGGTCATAATGATATATCATAGCATAGAAGTGTGTTTCAAAAATATACATCGTCTTCGATCATAGGTTGAAAAACACCTTATGATTAGCAAAAATGATAATACAAAAAGTCAAAAATGTTGTGTGAGTCTACAAAATCGATCATCCTATCCTTGGTGATGATCATGATAATAAACCACTGCTCGGGCCACCCTACATAGGAACCTCCTAAAAGGTCCTGGGACCCCAATCACATATCTCTATAACCTGAGTGGAATATCATCTATGCCAGTCTATGGAATATCTACTGTCAAGCACTCTAGATGATGCTCCAAGTTGGTCAGGATCTCTGCTGATTGGCCTTGGGGGGCTGTTACTGCTACAGCTGGGTGTCTCCTCTCGCAAGGTTGAAGAGCGGCTAGTCATCATGGACCCACATCTGCATTTAAAAATTTTAATTGTCAGTTTTGGATGATTTAAAATAAAAAATAATTAATTAGAACTTAAAAAGTGTTGAAAATGATTTTACCTGAATCATCCCATTTCTCTCTTGGTGGAAGAATCATGTATGGGTCACCGCGATAATCCATCTCGGCATATGGAAAATCCTGAAACAAAAAGTTGGTTGTTCAACCAATGAAAATACTCAGGCGAAAATCAAGCAACCTCTAAACCATCCTCAGGGTGACGGGCCATCAAAGCAACCCACGAATTATCCTAGGCTCTTGAGGAAGGCTAGCATCAACAGGAATATGCTGCGAGGCTGACATGGGGATCCTCTCTAGAGAAAAACTGACAATGATAAATCTATATCCAAAGTTTTTCAGCTATCCATTCTTTTCTCTGGTAAGTTGGCCTTTCACATTTGCCAACATAGCCTCGCACCAGTTGAATATGGTGCCTCGATAACAGTCTATAGCCATCTGCATCTGGGATCCAATAGCCACATGCAAGGGAATCCTGCATAGCCTGGTAACAGTGAATGCAATAACCTTAAGTTCAGCACGGTTGATAGTTTTAATATGAATCTTTTTTTCCTTTGTTTGATCATTGCAAAACTCCAATCAGAGACTAGCGATAGACTAGCCACTTGGCCTAGTCCCGAATAGAGATAATTGTTCGCCCCTCTTGGACAAACCAGTCAAAAAATATATATCCTCTAGCTTGATTTTGAGCCAGTGGCCACCAATCACAAAACACTAGTCTTGTATGTTCCATCTGTCTACTAGCCATTGCGAGAGGTCTACTTGGTCCCTCATGCCCGGTATGACCCAGAACTTAAACAGTGTGCATGCTCTCAATGCCTGCAATGTGGGCAGATGATTTATTATGGCAAGATCTACATCCTCATTCTCACGTTTTCACCAAATAAGCAATTTGAATGTCCTACAATGCCTAAAAGACATATTATAACAATTTAGTTTGAAAATTTTGGGAAAAAATGGAGAAATTTAAGTTTTTAAAATTCATTTCATGGGGTCCACACTGCTACTTACAAACAATGTGTAGGTTCAAATGCTTTGTGAGCAATAGGTGCAGACCCATGACTTTTTTCTTTGTATAAAAAAGTCGAGGTCCGCAAGGGCTGCGTGTTGCACCTGCGGACCCTCGCAAGGGACTTCCTAAACCTATTTTTCCTTAAAAAATCAAATTTAAAAACTAAAAACAAAATGTAAGTAGATGAAATGCAAGTTAAGGAAGATGTGGATTACCTGGAGCTGACGGTTTTTTATTCTGACAGACGGATTTTCCAGAATCTTCACAGGAACTTTCTTACCCAAAAGCTCTCACTTCTCACTCTGAACTCAAATGGTAAAAACGAAGTTAGAAAAGTCCTTTTTATAAGTTTTTTTTGAAAAAATGAATTTTAATTTATTTATTTTTCACTTTAAAAAGGTAAATTTTTAAATACATTTTTATTTATCTCAAACAGGTATGAGTAATGTTTTGCGTTTTTGTGCAAAATATTGGATTTTTCGGGAAAATTGATCATTTTTCAACAAAGAGAATACTTTTATCATTTTTTTGGACTCTTTAAAAAATTTACAAAAAAGTGAAACATTGGAGTCCTCTTTAAGCCCTTTTCAGACTCTCAAAATATGAAAAGATTGCCGAGTTTTTCCCCTTTTAACTCGTTAAATGGAATTAAAAGGGCTATCCACTTACAACTCTTTTATGACCGTATAAACATGAAAATATCACTAGACTTTTGTCATTTCAAGTTTGATACTGGTTATGAAATGACGTGTCTTCGATCACTTTTTTACTTTTCTCGGATCAGAGCCACTAATTATGAAAAGTACTCCTTGATCGTAATGGTCAAGTGGTTCTCTCGAGTATTATTTTATACTTTTTCAGGATTGAGGGACAAAAATTTATGGAAAAGGACCCCCATGGAGTTTTCTTATGTTTTTCTTCTGACTCCATAAAATTGAAAAACACCGAGTTTTTCCTATACCGGACTCGTTAAAATTTAATAGTAAAGGACCTGTTCAATTTTAAATAGGAACGAACCACTCCTTCTTAGGGTTTGAATTTTAAACTAAGTTGGACTTATCCGAAGGATGAGCTTATAAACAAGAAAAAGTTATCCTCCTCAAGCTTGTCAAAAATAAAGAGGTACTTGCTAGAAATGGTGGGGGAAAAGAGAGAAAAATGAACCTGTTTGTTACACTTTGTTTTTTTATAAAAGCCACTAACCACTCTTGAACATGACACTTTTTGTTCACCTGGGTTGGGAAATCCTTTTCCTAACTGTTAATCAAACCACATTGAAAGGCTTCAGCCAGTTTCTGGGTATTAGCTTTGGGTCAATTTTCACCAAGCCATCTACAGTGTTGTTATGTGTTGAAGAGATCAATTCAAACAAATCACTCATCTGCAAAATATCTGTCATCCATTTTGACCATCCCTGAGTCAGCCCTTGCCGATATATTTCTTCAAAACTTGATCTATGATTTCGTGTTGTGGGCTTGCCTACAACAGATCGATTTCTATCGAAATCAGCTCATTATCTAGGAAGTTGATCTAGAAATCGTCGATACCTTGTAATTTGCATGCCCTAATGGTAGGTTTCTCACCTTCGATGATAGGTTGCATCATTGACCTTCGATCAAATGATTGTATGACATGTTCGACTTCAACTCATTTATTCACATTTCATGGATTGTACTGAGTACTTTGAGAACCATTGACATTACTAGTGTTTTCTCTCACAATTGTTAACAGTTCACATCATTGACTGTTAATCAAGTGGTTTCTACCATGTTCAACTTCGACACATTCATTCACATGGATAGAATCGTACTAGTTCGGGAAGCGAAAATCAAGACCCTGGATCTAGTTTCTACCATCCAGGCTATGAGGAATTTTGTTATTCATTATACAATGTACTATTCATAAACATATGGTTGCGTCCTTACTGTATCTACATATGTCTATACTCTTGATGTATTACAAAATCATTCCTATATCAGAACAGTTTAGTCAGTTTTCTAGTCAATTTTGATCTGAGTATGGGAATGCCTACCTCAGCAATGATATGTCTACATATATATATTTTGCATTGAATGTTTTTACAGGTTCTGACAGGGGTGTCCACAGGATTATCCTTGAAATGATAAAGTACTTCACTCTTCATACATGACAGACTCTATCTTCATCTATTACAAACTTCACACTTTAGGGGGCAATCTATTGCAATAAAAAAAGTCACCTTGACATTCTGCAATCTGTGTGAGTCCATTACCACTCATACTTTCCTCCTTTGCAATTCTTAAGCCTCATTTCCTCATATCAGGCCTTGAAAATAAGAGAAAGCCCTCAAAGGACTCTAAAACTCTGGTTCTGTAGTTTCTCTTTGCACTACTTGCGATCCCGCACATAATGGTCATGTCTCTTGTGAACCTAACTGCTATGTCCCTGCGTTATGGGTGCGGACCCCTGTAAAAGTTAAAAAGGTGCGAGTATATTCTAAAAACTCACTTTCAGTCACTTCTAGAAGCTTCTGGAAGGAATCTTGAGGTGGCAAGTTCTCTCTCTTAAGGTTCATGCATCCCATACCTTAAGGAGCTAACCCCTTGATGTGAGGAGCTTATCCCTTTGAAGAAGGATTCCATCCCTTCATAGATGGACCTGTAACCTCCTCCTTTACACTATAAAATGAAGCATTGGGCTGGTTACTGAGGAGGCTAGAGGCTAAATATTTTTGAGGTGAAATGTTGTTGGAACTTTGTCTTCTTTAGTTTAGTTTTTATGAGGAGAGATTACATACCTCTAAGATCTCATTTGGAAGAGTGCAAGGCTTGTCAAAGTAAAGGAAATTTGTGTTTCGGACCCTAGGAAGAGCTTGTTCAAAATCAAGGCTGAAAAGGTTGTAAGGTTCTTCTACTTCAAAGTTAATACAAATAAGTTCATTTTTCTCAATAAGCTGTTGATTCATGGTTTATTTTATGGTTTCCTTACTCACCATAATAGACATGATTTATGATATTTGCTATGCAGGTGCTATTTAATATTTTCTTGTTTGTGATTCCAGGTCCTCAAAGAAAACTCTTTCAGACGATTGAAGGATGGCTACTACGAACAAGCATTGGATCTAAGGTAGGGTCTTAACACCTTTATAGTATTTTTTTTTATAAATCACATATATATAGATAAAGATAGATTTGTTTGTCTGTTTGTTGCTAGACTATTTTCTGATACTAGGGAGATCGGCCTTGTCCACAAGATCGATTTATCCGTCCAAAATGAGGTAGGCTGCACTGAGAGGAGGGCACCATGATGGAATAAGAATTGGATTGAGTCCCTTAAATGACCAACCAAGTACCATGTCGACTTGGTAACATGACAGGATGAGTGGCGAGTAAGTTGGAGTGAATGACAAACCAAGGAAAATGTTAGCTTGGATGCATGATGGTCTAAGTGATAGGAAAGTGGAACAAATGAACATCCGAGAGGCACATTAGCTGAGTGTGGTAAAAGAATATGTGTGCACAACAGGAAAATGATATGGGAATTAGGAGTTATGATGAGTTGGCCCAAACTAAGGAGACCGAACTACAAGGGTGATCAAACCCATGAAAAGGTGGAACAACATGAGGTACTACTCATATAAGTAGATGAGTCAGGAAATGGAGGAGGAAATGAGATGAACTAATCTAACCCTTAATAACGCAATAAAGCTCACAATTGAAGATGAAAAGAAGCCCAAAGTGAAGGGTGTGAAGGAGAAAAGTGAAGGAATGATTTGGGGCCTACAGTCATGTAGACCCAAGTCGAGGATGAGCTGAAACTTGTGACCAGTTGAGGACGAGACGAGGAGGGTGAAAGTGGACTATAGGGTGTCAAGACGACCCATAGAGTTCCAAGATGACTTGTGAAGGTTATAGAGAGACTTAGGTGGGATCCATAGGGTGGAACAAGTTTGGAAGCTCTTCATTTTGGTCATTTTGGATTTATACTCTTGTAGCTCAAGCCATTGTGATTGTGATTGTTGTAAGGTTGATTCATTAATAAAAGAAGAAGTTCAGAGGGATGTTCCTTTATAAATCTATCCATGTGTATGATGATGTTAACGATGGATTGATCTCTTTCATATAATGATCAAGTCTTTATGAATGGAATTATAAATTGAAGTACAAGTGGCAATAATATTTCTTGTACTATATCAAATAATTATGATATTATGCTAAGTAACTAATGATGTAGAGATTATATAAGTGAGCTTATTATGAGGCATAGTTTGGGTGGAGTAACTTTGTGATCCATGAGGTAAAGGTGAAACATTTCAGTGTCACACACTTGAGGGATTGTGTTTCTCCCAAAATGTGCCTTGTGATCGTAGGAGGCCCTAGGGTCATGACAGTTGGTACCAAAGCTAATACTTTTACTATATATAGGTGGGATTAGAGGAGTTGGTATCATTTCTCTTCTACCAACTAAAATCTAGTATCATAAGAGGAGATACTCAACTAGGTTGTACTAGAGTTTGTATTTGCACTGTTGATTCTATATAGGTGGTATTGGAAGAAAGAAGAGCCAAGGGAAGATTGTAAAGAAAAAATCCTTTGTTTGTAGGCTATTATGGAAAGGGATTTTGTAATAAATTTTTAGGTGGGATATAGGTTTGGGCTATTGGTTCTTGGCATAGGATATAGTTGAAGTGAGCCTAACAAGCTCACATCTAGGAAGAAGAAGGTAACAATTGAGAACACTAGGTCTAACCTAGTGGACAAGGAAGAGGTGGCACTGTCAGAAAATGTATGAGATATTGAGTTGATCGTGGAATAAATGATAGATAATAAGGAAGCTCCTGGAGTTTTAAGATATCCAAGCATACATTTAGGAGATTAGGGGAGCCCTTAAATCAGGTTCCTACTTCATTGACTATGCAATGAGACAAGCCCAATATTAGAGAGATCAAATGAAGGACTTGGAGGATTAGGTAAGGTCACTTGTGGTAGTCACAAGAGACTAGGTTGATACCATTGTAGTTTTGAAGCAAGCCATAGGTTAAAGTTCAGGTGGTTCATGTACAAAAATGAAGCTAAAAGAACAGGAGATGTATGGTGAGACAATAAGAACTAAGGTACTTGGAAACTTCTCTTGGGATGTGGAAAAAATGATGGAACATATGAAGGGTTGTATTGAAGAGATGAAATTCAATGCACCAACCATGTATCTTGTAGGACTAATGAAATTCTAGTGGACGACTAGGCTTAGTAGCAAGTTGCATCATGGATAGGATTGCAAATTGGACAAAGCTAAAAGAGGATTTGTATGTGCAGCTTGGACGAAAGTATAAATAATGAGTGTAGGCAAGGGATCATTTGATGGTGTTGAAGCATACTAGAAATATCTAAACCTATATTAAATAATTCTGAGGTTTCATGGTGGAACTTAGGAATGCACATGAAAAGGACAAAGTGTATGCATATATCAACAATATCTAGCCATGAGGGGAAAACAATGTCATGAATTAGGGAATCCAAAATACTTTTGTAGTTATTTCCACAAAAAATAACTCATTGATTACCAAACAAATGGAAAGGATAAGGAGGAGGTGTTGAGTGATAAGAGTAAGAAGAAGGAAAATAACCAGGAGAAAGGAAAGGGTTCCAAAGAATGAAAACCAACATGTACAAGAATAGAGAAGAAGCCCATATCTTGTTAGATTTGTGGAGATCACTTGGAAAGGAATTACCCAACAAAGAAAAAGGTGGTAGCTATGGAGAAACAAGACAAAACTAGAGTTGGGGTGTTATATGTACTAGGAGGAGTATCTTAGCATAGGAAGAAAAAAAATACAAGGGTAAGGAATGAACTAAATTGCATTTTGTTGGGGTAGAATTGGGTGGCATCCAAGTGATAGTGGTGGTTGAAAATGAAGATACCCACAATTTTATGAAAGAATAAGAAGCAAGGAAGCTTGGTTTTAGGGTCAAGCCTGAGAAGGCCTCATTTAAGGCCATCAACTCCAGATATATGCAGGTGATTGGTTCGATTGATGATGTTCCTATGCACCTAGGAGATTTGAATTTTAAGGTGGACCTTACAGTAGTGTAACTTGACAACTATGACTTCATGATCGGGTTAGAGTTCTTGATTGGTGATAAAGTTGTCCACGTGCTTCATATGGGTTATATATTCATTATGTTAGGGCCTGGTCTGATCATATTGAATACCTATTGAGGAGACCTGAATATAGTAGTGAGGATGGCCACCATATTCAATAAGGCATAATAATATTATGGAGCTACATGTGGAGAGATGAGAAACAATGATGTAGAGTCTCTTCTCTCACAAGATGTTGATACCATGTCCATTTTTTAGGACAAGGTTGAGAAGTTAGAAAAGATGGCATGCAGATTGGTGCAAGTAGAGGAAACTAGGATAGCAAAAATGTTTCAGAGATGTCACCATGGAGATGCATCTTGGTATGTTGAGGCCAAGGAGAAGGTTGGTACATCATCTTTGACAATGGGAGGTTGACCACAGGGTCTTGAGCTCAAGAGGCTTGTTAGGGAAGTGGAGGGGAAAATAGGATCATATCCTTAGTTGATGACTTACATGATGAGGAAGTATGGAGGAATGTTTGCGACAGATCAAATGGGAGATGAGGGTGGAGGTCACCATGACCAACACTCCATTTCATCTCATTGAGACATGAGGGGATGGTTCATTTTTGTAGTCAGATGACAAGCCATATCATGGTGGTACCTAGGGTGGTGCCTCAATAATAGAAAATTGGTGGATTCATGATGATATGAGGTTGAGGATATTTCATTGTGAGCCATGAGTCCTTGTGGAGCTTTGTGCGATATTTAGATTAGTCAAGCATCATGATGGGGGTCCAACACATGTTGATATGGAATAGTGATTTTCAGAGATGCAATTAGATATATCATCCAGAGAGATTCATCATGAAAACAATTTCTAGTAGGAGTTGACCAAAATGTTGTGACTGGAGTATTGTTAGGAGGGTAATAACTTTGAGTGATGGAGGATATGAAGCCCTAGAATTGGGTGTGCCTTTAATTGAGGTGCATGCCATGGGTGAAATCTTCGTCATACTATTTTCGATGAAAGAGGAGGTTTGGTGAAGCTATGCCAACATGAGGTGTCAAAAAATTGACACTCGGGGTTTCCATTGGGTGCATGTTGGAATATTGGTGGAATGATGCATGTGAGTGACCAAGGAGCTAATATAAATAAGAAATGGATAAAAAGGCCCAAGAGGAGTCCATGAGAAGTGGCATGAGTGCCCCAAGGAAAAATAAAAAACACCCCTAGAAAAATAACTGAATGATGGGAGGAGGTTAGATGAGGCACGTTGTACTGAGAGAAGAGCACCATGATCGAACAAGAGGTGGGATGAGTCCCATAAAAGACCAAATGAGGGCCATGTCAGCTTAGTAGCATAGTGGGACAAGTGGTAGGAAAAATGGAATGAATGAAAAATTGAGGGCCGTGTCAGCTTGGTGGCACAATGGTTCAGGGGACAAGCGAGTGGAATGAATGACTAACCAAGAAGAATGTTAGGTGAGTACAGAGTGATGACATGTGTGCATAATGGGAAAATAATGTGGGTGTTCAATGAAAGAATGAGTCAACTTGGTGATGAGCCTCATCATTGGGTAACTATATGGGGCTTAATTCACCTCCTAGCCTAGCCAAACCAACTATTCGCATAAATTGTTTCATACTTTTGATTATATTTGGTTTATGAGATGTTTTAGAGTTGGATATTTTTCTTTTTGGTCTAATGTGCATTTAATGTAGGATTAGAGGATAAAAGAAAGAATTTTTTGCAAATATCAAGGTCAAAATTCAAATGGGACAATGGAGAGGGATTATAGGAGGTAAATCCTCCTCATTAACTACCCCTCCATTCGAATATTCCTCCCTTAGCTCAGAGTGCAAAAAACCAAATCATGAGGACTAGAAGGTAATTGAGAAAGTAAAAGACAAAGCACCAGTTTATCTCGATTTTTGGAACTGGGCCTCCCTAATTTTAAGGAGGTCGTTGGAGAATTTATATGTATAAGCAGAGAGGCCTAGGACCTCAGTAGGATTCAGATTTTTTATTGTAAAACTCTACTCTATTTTCGAGTTGCAAGACTTGTGATAGTTTTTGATGCATTCTATTCTTTTGGTAATAAGAATGAGTTTTTTTTTGAGCCATCACTGAGTTAACTCAAAGGGATGAAGCTCTTGGGTTAGGGATCAACCCTAGCAGCCAAGGCTCCTCTTTATTGTACATATACGGTAGTGCACATTCATAGCTTAATTTTTCATTTGCTTAGTAGATGCATTTTCATTACAATAGTGTAGATTAGGTTGGTTGTGTGATAGTTTTCTTCCATTTGTGCATTTTTTCAAGTAGTAGGTTAGAAAGGAGAGAAAGGATCACCACAGGGTTGTCAGTAGGTATCTCGGCCTCACTTCCTCTCTCTGGGACATTGACTTGAGGAAGGGACCCTTTAGCAGCCCCAAAAACACAAATTTGTAGTTCTTGTATGAGCTTTGGAGTTTGTTGATCCTCTATTATGTTCCTATTAATACCATCTTCAATCCCCATTTTGACCTCTTTTTGACACTATGGAACCTATTTCCTTGCTATTTTTCTACCCTATCATGGTCCCAATCTCCATTTGAGGTAAATATTTTTATGGTTACATTTGGATATTTGTTGGTGGATTTAAGTAGATATAGGTAGCTGATTCCTAAAACTAACTAATTATTATGACCAAGTGTGGACTTGTTAGAAAGATGTGTGTTGGGCATGGAATCTCCCCACATCATGTTTTGGGGCTCAAAGCCCTATTTTTGAGTAATATTGTTGTAAAAACCCCGCGAATTGCAGGCGCAGAGTGCGAATTGTATGTTAGAGTCATACGGTTGTCCACCCTAATTTTTGAATGTAGTGTCAGCCTATCCATGGTCCATGGACCATGGGATTGTATAAGTAGAGAAAGGCTCTAAGTTGTAAAGTAGCGAAGTGAGTTAACCAACAGATGGCATTTGAAAGACAACAAAGCACAGGGCAAGAGTCTAAGTACCTTGGGTCATAGTAGTAGGAAGAGGCTCTGCAGCTGAGTGCGCAGAGGCCTAGTAGAGTCGGTAGCTGAGTGTGTGGACCCCTGTAGCTGAGTGCGTAGCGGGGAGTTGAGTTTGTAACCAAGGAAGAATAATAATAAAGAGAAGTTTTATCTGAATTCCATGTATCTATTCTTGTGTTATTACATATTTGATATCATTTGCAATTGTACTGTTTATTTACTGTTCGCATTTGTATGAATGGTGAATATTGTTAAGTATAACTGAAAGCATATAGATAAGCTAAGTTAACCAACTAATATCGGTCACTAGCAAGGATTTGGGTAATAAAATTGTTCGACTCTTGAGTAGGGCTGCGCGAAGGTAGCATCCTATGCTACAAGGTACTGATAAGCACGCATAGCGACGTGCACACAAGGTCAAACTAAAAACCAATTGGAACCCATCAGACATCCCCAGGGTGTAGAAACTTGGTTCTAGCACCCTCCCATACTACTTTGGGTGAGACCTCATTCCGTGCTCTGTGGATTGTTACCGAAAGGGTTAGTAGTACCAAGGTTTGTTTGGCTAAATCATCTCCGAACCTGGGTCAGGCCCCAACAAGACAACAAATGGTTTCGTTGCTGGAACTGGGATCTGCATAAGGGATGTCTGACATCATGTCACTGGAATCCAACGAAGAGAGAAATTGAAGGGTGGTTAGACAAGAAGATTCACAAGTTCGTGGCACAGGAGAACAGGAATTTGCAAGTATCAAAGGAATAGTGGTTGGAGTGCTACTTATATACAGAAATCCACGAAATTTTCTTTGCATCCTTTCCCTCTAAGTTGTATGAGTGGATCACAAAGCTAGTAGATAGTTAGGGAAGGTGTAGGCTCAACAAATCAATTGTGTGGACTCCAGAATTAGTGCACAAACTAGAAGCATTAGAAGATAATATCATGCATGTTGTGGACCATTGGATCGATCGAATTATAGGG
The DNA here is from genome assembly GCA_000404065.3 of Pinus taeda. Classification (NCBI taxonomy): domain Eukaryota; kingdom Viridiplantae; phylum Streptophyta; class Pinopsida; order Pinales; family Pinaceae; genus Pinus; species Pinus taeda. The sequence goes on from APFE031442595.1 coordinate 56,522, forward strand.
GGTTTGTCACCGAGTTCATGGTAGACACGACAGTTAGCTACAGTGAGGTGGAACAATGCTTCCTCAAATGACCGCGAGGTAAGTACATTAAATCTTTGAACACATGGATTAAGATGTTATTATGTGAAAAGACTGTTATGCGAATAAATTGATGTTTAGGGCTATGCGAAGTGGGAGGATCTATAGAAATGAAGGTAGCACAGAGATATAAAATAGCCCCTTGATTTTGCCTCGATGGGAAAGTGAGGAAAATCTTGTGAAATTTTCTCCGAGAAGCATAGTCTGACCATATTCACCTCCATCTCCACCCACACCACCCTCACCACCACCACAGTTCAATATGGTGAGTGCGATAAAATTGCCGGTATTCAGAGGAGTAGGGAACGAAGATCCGGACCAATTTTGGTTCATGGTAAGGGTTGTATGGGAAGCACAAGGAGTCGTGGATGAAAATATAAAGAAGGCAATGTTGGTGAGCATGTTGTAGGATCACACACTGACATAGTACATTAAGCATTCTAATGACCATCTGAACGCAGGGATCATAGATATTCAGGCTACGCTGAACAGGGGATTTAGCAGGCCAAAGTCAGAGACACAATCAATTATCATGTTTAAGGAGATCGCGATGCTTCCAGGCGAGACCCCATGGGATCTGGATCATAAACTGATGAGTATGATTTGTGAAGCCAACATGACCTTGACAAATGGGTAGAACCGCACATGGTTTGTAGTGTCACTAACAATGCATATAAGGATGACGCTGTCACAGAATAAATTATCCACCTAGGCTGAAGCTTTGGAGATTGCAATGAAATTATAGAAAAACCAAATACAAGATCATGGCCTAGGAGTCCAACAAATCCACACGTAATTGCAAAACTTGTATCTGGAAATGCAAAGTTTGAAATAGGATAGGACAACTCAGCTAGAGGTGCACGAGGAGGTATGGTGCATAAAATGCAAAGGCGAGGGGCATGATAAGGACCATTGTCTAGTCTTCGCGAATTACTTGGTGGGAGGAGGGCCGATGCCATTAAGACTAGAGGCACAAGCAGGACCAAGCATGGCACCTATAATATGGTGCATGATTTGTCAGATAGGAGGAAAACACGCTACAGATAATTGTCATATATTGCAGAAGTATACACAGATGTCCTAGCAATTGTTCTGTAACTTTTGCAGGTCGGTAGGCCATGATGAGTGCACCTACAGAAGTTACGAGTTGATGATGGATCGAACTCCTGCCTACAGAGTGAAGACCGAAATGTGAGCCCTCGACCCAAATGCAGGAATGGAATGCACTAGATTTCAGGGGCGTGGATGAGGTTGAGGTGGAATAGGACCAAGAAGGGGTCACGCCCAAATAATTTGTTACAATTGTGGAGGGCCAGGACACTATGCTCGTGATTGTATGAATTCGACGAGAGCATCATGTTTATATTGTACTTAGTTTGATCATGAGACAGAGGACTGCCCTACACTAATAGTGAGGCTGTGGGATAAAAGGATACTCCAGGCTTCCTCGACACAGAATTTGCAAATGATGAGGTCTGAGCCACACAAAGAGGACCCAAATGTAAGCATAGTGCTCAGAAGTGATATCATGATAGGAGATGACAAAGGTAAGCAGGCTGAAGAAAGTGTGTGGGTTCACAAGGCCCCTACAAAGGAACCTAAATTTGATATAGAGTGCGTGAAGGAGACATTCATGGAAGTTAAGAATAGCTTCATAGAGGCCTCCACTTCAGGTAGTAAGGATCAACTAGAGCTGGAGATGTGTCCTTCAATGATCACTACCTTTTTGGAGACATGTATGAAACTGTTACGTGACAACAAGGCTATGAAAGGACTACAGGAACTTATCACTTGGCGTGTTGGGTCAGGAGAACCTCACATAGTTTGAAAGCTCAGAAAGCGCACATAGAAAACAGGAAGGGAAATTAGATTGACTGCACAAATCAGGGAGTATGAAATGGATCAAGTAATCCTAGATCTAGCATCAGATGTGAATAAGCTGCCAAAGTAGACATGGGAGCACATGGGTAGGCCCATGTTGCAATGGTCCCCTATTCAATTATGGATGGCGAACCAGCAGAAGGCCCTACTGATGGGAAGATTGTAGGGGATAACAATAGACATCGAAGGTGCAAGTGCACTTGCAGATTTTGAGGTGATAAGATTGTCGCTGACAACAATCCCTATCCCGTGTTATTGGGAATATACTAGGCCACTGATATAAATGGAGTAATAAATCTGAATAATCCCCAAATGATTTTTGAGAAAAAGTCACTACGCGTAGTGGTACCTTTAGACCTTGTGGAAAGAGTGTGCTACATAGAGCTAGTGGGTGACGACGAGCTAGGCTATATCTACAAGATAACTACCCAGGAATAGGATTGGGTGAATCCTACAGTAGATGGCTGGATTTTGTGGGAGCGAAAAAGCTCCTGCACATCAGATTCGGCTGAGGAAACCAAACGATGGCAGAACTGGTTACACGAGGTAACCACACTCAATTGAAACATGATGGTAATATCACTTCGCTATGTGAAAACAGAGTTAAGATATCTGCCTGTGTATGACGGGTTAACAGTGGTGGATGAATTCTTGAGAAAATTTGAGAGAGAAGTACCAGAACAGTAGTGGCTCGATGCTTTAAAATGGGAATTGTGTGCCACGCCCGCAAGGTGGTGGGGTACGCATCAGAGAAGTATTGAGAGCTAGCAAGAATGCAGAAGGGGGATGCTTATACGATTTGGAAAACCTCAGTTATGGATGAGAGCCGGATATGAGGGGAGAAACATCTTGCATGCCCACCTTTACATATGGGTATTGGTGTATTTTATGCAATCCACATGAACGCACACCGCTATCATGATGGGAAATAGGAACAACAAGCAGAAGCAGGCAAGACAAGTGCAGGAATGATGAAGCATGATAAAAAATAGTGCACCAAAAATCATACACGAGGAAGCCTTTGACAAGGTGTGTGAAGTGCTGAACTGGGTCCACCATGTGAGACAAACCAACTGGGACCTATGCGTACTAGTGGTTGTATGGGCTTATAAGACCATGTCCGAAAATGTGATCGCGCAAGCACTTCCGAAGCTGAAGTATGAAGCATGGGCTATAGGCCTTTCCAACCATGCAAAGACGAGTCCACACATAACAACACCTATAGATATGATGGTATGCATAGACTAGAATGATGAAATCACACAGTTGCCCAAAACATAACATATAATATTTGAGGAATAAATCTGACAAGGAAACTTTAGACTTCGCGAAGTTGAAGAAGATAGGGTAAGGCTAAAGGGAGAAAAGCACTGTAATGGACAAAGAGGTCAAGAAGCCAAAAAATGAAATAAAGGAAGCATTTCTCGTCAAAAAACCGAGGATGGAAAGGCAAGTTGTGTATAGTCATATAGAAAAATTGGAAATCTATCATCGTGAATTGGTTAGTTTGCTGCCATGGTTGAGACCGCATCTTGCCAAACATAGTGACCAGGGCAGCGTAGTGCAAATTGTAGAGTGCGCGACACCAATCACTACAATGGAAGATGGGCATTCTTCGCGAATCATGGTGGAGGACAAGATGAAGCCCCGAATGGGTAGTGCGCCCACTTGACTAGCTATAGGAAGGACAATATTAACGCTCCGAGGAATTGAAAGGGAGCACAGGACTATAAGTTATTCTACTTGGGAGTTGCGTGCTTTGAGAGGTGCGTGCAGGAGAAGAATGCCACAGGGTTAACGACCACGGATGGAGGGCTACGCTGCCACACGGGTTGGATGGGAAGTGATTGTTGGTGTCACTATTCATGATGGGATGTCCGATTTGAGGCAAAATGGAGCGAGAAATGGGCATTTAAGATGAGAGTTATGGGAAAGATTTGGGAAAATCTGCTGCCAAGGAAGCATTGATGGCCCAAACTTGGGGGGAATGGTCAAATTTGAATTAAAAAGGTGCTATAAAGCCCAAAGGACTATCGAGTGAACAACACTTAGTCATTTGAGAATTGAGCCATTGAGCAGAGCACAGAGTGTTGAGAGCCGAGTGATAATTAAGCCCCTAAGTATGCGAGAGACAAAATACTATGTAGAGATGATGATGATCACTAAGGATGGGTTGGGAATTGAAGAAGGAACCGCTGATGAGGTTGCATAGACCTCCATGGTACAAGATGTTTTCGAAGGTGCTGTGGTTGTGATAGAAATTCCCAAATCACTGCGGATGTTGAGGCTGAAGAAGGATAAGTAGGCAATGGGATCAGTACGCATGTCCCCAAGGAATCCGTGGCACAACAAGTTATCAATGGAAGAAAAATGGAAGGTAGTCATGATTGAAACAGATGAGGTTGAAGAATATTTGTAGGCCTTTATTGTTGTTGCAGAAGAAGAAGAAGATGCAGAGGAGGACATCCAACCATTGCGCTCTGTAGCAAAAATGCCTGCGTATGTCCCTGCGCAGAAAGGGAAAGCCAAAGTACCGAAAGATCTGGATGCAACAAAGAGTTAACTCCAAACCCTGCTCCTCCCTAATGGCATTGTATTTAAGGGCTCACACCTAGGCTATGTGCCCACCATGAAATTTGAAGACTGGGACCTCGTAGACAGTGAGAAGTTCCTGCACTTAGAAATCGAAAATCTGATGAAACTGAATACAGAGAGGGTGGTGATAATGTTAGAGCCACGAAAATGGCTACGCGGTGTGGAAAAGGCTAAGTTGTTGCATTTTTATGGATACCACATTACCACTATGCGCCCATCACCATTTTCGTCATTAGGTAGCTGATTTTCCTAGTGCATGATGGGCATCTATAGTTGGAGGAGCCTATTCCCATCACAACAGACCTCATCCACTGAATTTCTAGGCTTCCCTATAAAGGAAAGGACCTCGTGATGATAGTCGGAAAAAGTAGCGATTTGGCTCTCGTAGAGGCCATGATGGAAAAGTATAAGCTGGAGAGAAGGAAGAGGGGCTACGCCATATCTAGCATCAAGAATAAGGGGGTACTCATAGCTAGCCAACTCCTGGCTAATAAAGTGATGAGAAAATGCCGCACCAATGAGGTACTAGCGTCAGTGGTTGCATTGGCCAAATAGTGCGTGGAGGGGGTCTAGTTCAACTGGGCCGAGTTCCTCTGCAAGGAGTTTTTGTTGAACTGTCGCAAAGCCCAGGAGGGGTAAGACCTTCCACTACACGTGGTTGCTCTTATCCATCTTGCTAGTAGTAGGATAACTGTTGGATGGTAGTCAGTTCCTGAACATTGACCGAGACTTACCAGAGGCCGCAAAGTACGCTTCACTCTGGGTAACCAAGGACGTGATACAGATTCGCGATATAAAAATTTTCTGGGTGCTCATGGAGGCAAGCATCTGAATGTGGATCAACATGAGGCCGCACCTGTCACCTACGGTGCAAAATAGTCTGCAACGTTTTGCAGACCTCATGGTGGGTATGTGAAACATATACATCAGGGCACAAAAGGATGAACTAGAGAAAGCATCATAGAAAAAGAAGGATGATGCCAAGCTGCACGTCACCCAAATGACCACGAGAAGGTGGAAATAAAAAGGGGTAGCTAAGATAAGAGCAGTTCTTGAAGCGACACAAGAAGTCGCAAAGCAAAAGAAGGCCACAGAAGCAGCAACAATAGTGCAGACAACATAGGCTATGACGGTACTAGCAGAGGAGGGCCAAGCAACGTCCTCAGGGCAGGAGGCAGAGGACATAGAAATAGCAGAAGGGAGCACGGACCCAGGAACGGTATCAACACAAATCAAACGGTCGCACTTCATAGAGAGATTGGGTCCAAGGAATAAGGTCAAGGCCTCGAAGCTGGCCATTGACCCGATCACCTTAACTCAAGGTGATCTCCATGACATTGGTGAGATGGTCCGCAGTGTCACCAATGAAGCACTTCAAGAGTTTATGATGGAGCACCAGACGATGTTGGGGGCCCTCAAGGCACAACTGTAGGAGTTACAGGTGCATCCAACTCAGGAAGGTACCTTGTCTACCCATGTCGCAACAGGCACTTCAGCAGTAGAACAGATGTTGCGTGCAAGGATGACCAACACAATAGTGTTTCTAGAGGGAGCGTTAGTATCATTAGATGCAATGGAACGAATGATGGTTAGCATGATGAAAGGCCTTGGCCTTAATTTAGTTGCCCGTCCCCAGAAAACTCTCTATCGGCTACAAGATGGAATAACAACAGAGCTACATGCTTGGGAGAACCGCGCGATCCAAGTTCTGAGTGAACAAAATATCAATATGTAGCAGATCAGCTTGCAAAGCGATGAGTTGGTGTCGAAAAACCAAAGGTTGGTGCAGACGGTAGATTATGCTTACCGACACATCCTGGAGCTGGATATCGTAGTAGATCTACTAGTAGAAGTGCGGATTCACAGTTTGGCAAGTGGAGTCCGTGATGTGAGAGAAGAGAAAACAAAGATTCAGCTAGAGTTCAACCTTCAGATTGCCGAGTTGCAGTTGAAGGCACAACCTTCCATTCCCCCAGAGATCAGAGAATAGCACGCTAATACTATGGGTTAGAAGAGATTGGAGGTGCAGTGCACGACTGCACCAACATGTCAGAACAGGCACTTGAGGTCCTCACAATGTTGCACGAGGACCCCAACATCCAGTGGCTAGAGATAGAGGCACGTGAACTCCAGCAATAGTATGACAACATCAGAGGGACTGCACAGACAGTAGTCCTTACTCAGTGGCTTGCAAGGATGTAGCAAGCTAAGGCATTAAAGGAGCAGGTGGACATGGTGTGCCATAAGGAAGCAGTTCTCAAAGTGCACATCCAGCCATGGATTGATGAAGCCTTCATAATCACTGTAGATATTGAGGAAAGCTCACGCAGATTCAGGGGATGAACGCATAGATGCAGTGTAGCACGTTTGAAATAGAGGTCTCAGAAGGGAGAATTCAGCAGGTTCAGCAAACAACAACTCAGTGCACTGCAGACATCAAGACCATTCGGGACTAGCTGGAGGGACTCTGTGTCAAGATCGTCGTGCCAACAGAGTGACTCGAGGGCAACTCACAATGTTTGTGTTAGGGGTTTGTTGGGCATGGAATGCCCCCACAACATGTTTTGGGGATCAAAGCCCAAGTTTTGAGTAATGTTTTTGTAAAAACCCTGCGAATTGCGGGAGCGGAGTGCGAATTGTATGTTAGAGTCGTAGGGTTGTCCACCCTAAGTTTTGAATGTAGTGTCAGCCTACCCATGGTTCGTGGACCATGGGATTGTATAAGTAGAGTGAGGTTCTAAGTTGTAAAGTAACGAATTGAGTTAACCAATGATGGAGTTTGAAAGGTAGTGAAGCATAGAGCAAGAGTCTAAGTACCTTGGGTCATAGTAGCAGGAAGAGGCTCTGTAGCTGAGTGTGCAGAGGCCTAGTAGATGTAGCTTTTAACCCCGTACAAAAATTACCTACAAATGAATTCTAAAAGACAAAAAATAAACAATGTGAGAGAATAACACATAAAATACATATACACAGAGATTTTCCCCTGGATCCTAAAACCGGGACTACCAACCTGATTTTTCATTATATTCCTTTCAATGTTACAATACATATTTATACATGCTGAAGCATCCAATACCATGGACTGAAAACCATTGTGTCCAAAACCATGGACTGAATACCATAGCGTCCAAAAACATGTGCGAAAATCATGCACAAAACCATAGGTGGGTCCGCCCAACGTAACATAGGGTCCAAAACCAAAATTTTCCAGGGTGCCACCCTAGACCCCATAAAGTGGGGTTACGAGTACCCCTCAAATACCCTGTGACCTCCCCTGCTCTAACCCCTAGGTAACTACGTGGGCTAGTCATGGAAAGAATATAACACAACCCAACATTCTCCCACTTGTTATTTCCTTTCCATAGGGGGCCACAGGAGAGCTTAGTCATTTATCCAGCCCTACATCGCCCATTGTTTCTCTACACCAAGAGAACTTCTTAGAGCTCATAGATTTTGTCAATGCATCTAAAGTATTCTTCAAAGTGTCCACCTTTACCAGCAACACCTTTTTGTCTTCTATCATATCCCTCACAAAGTAATACTGAACATCAATGTGCTTTGTCTTTGAATGATATGCAGGATTCTTTGCCAAGAAAATTGCACTTTGGCTGTCACAACCTATCCTTATAGCTTCCTGTACTAACCCCATACTTGAGCACAATCTCTGTAACCAAACTGCTTCCTTGCTTGCATGAGTGGCTGCCATGTATTCTGCCTCTGTAGTTGATAGTGCCACTACAGATTGCTTCTTACTCATCCAACTG
>APFE031442595.1:64928-77932 GCA_000404065.3 Pinus taeda
TAACCCCATACTTGAACACAATCTCTGCAACCAAAATGCTTCCCTGCTTGCATGAGTGGCTGCCATGTATTCTGCCTCTGTAGTTGATAGTGCCACTACAGATTGTTTCTTACTCATCCAACTGACTGCACCTCCAATTAGGTTAAACACATACCCACTTGTAGATCTTCTCTGATCCAGATCTCCAGCCCAGTCTGCATCAACAAAGCCACGGATATCCAACACTCTGTCCATCCTGGTCTTCCTTGGTAGCACAAACCATAATCACTAGTGCCACGCAAATACCTGAAAACCCGCTTCACTGCTGTCCAGTGCTCCTTCCCTGGTTTTGACATAAACCTGCTCAATACTCCACTGCATGTGCAATGTTTGGTCTAGTACAGACCAATTCATACATCAAGCTACCGACTGCACTTGCATATGGAACACGGGACATGTCCTCTTCCTCTTCTTGTGTCTTGGGACACTGTTCAGCAGATAACCTCACACCTACAGGAATAGGAACCTTCACTAGTTTACTATCCTGCATTTTAAACCTCTGCAATATTGTCTCGACATACTTCCTCTGGTTTAACCAAAGCTTCCTCTTTGCCCGTTCTCTTTTAATTTCCATGCCCAAAATATAGTTTGCAGCACCGAGATCTTTCATGTCGAATTTGGAGGACAATTGGGTCTTCAAATCCTCAATAATTTCTCTGTCATTTCCAACCAGCAACATGTCATCCACATACAAGACCAAATAAATAACATGGTCACCAATTAATTTAAAATACACACAATGATTTGCAATGCTTCTGGTGAAGCCAAGTCCCCATATAAATGTATCAAATTTCTGATACCACATCCTTGGTGACTGTTTTAACCCATACAGAGACTTCTTTAACTTGCATACCAGTTCTTTCTTACCCTTCACCGCAAAGCCTTTTTCTTCATGTAGATTTCCTCTTCCAAATCCCCGTGAAGAAATGTTGTCTTCACATCCATCTGTTCTACCTCAAAATCAAAAGCAACAACAATAGATAAAAGCAATCTAATAGAAGTTACCTTGGCAACAGGAGAAAAAATATCACCAAAATCAATTCCCAGCACCTGGGAATAACCTTTTGCTACTAATCAAGCTTTGTATTTCTCCACTTTTCCTTCTGCATTTGTCTTCTTTTTGAACACCCATTTGCTGCCAATGGGTTTCCTTCTAGCTGGCAACTCCACTAGATCCCAAGCCTCATTTTTGTGCAAAGATGCCATTTCATCAACCATGGCCTCTTTCCAAAGTTTTCCATCATCTGAATCCACTGCTTCCTTCATAGTTCTGAGATCATCATCAGTAATAGATAAAGCAAAATTTGAACAGAAAGCAGATGGACTATACCTTTCTAGTTGCCTTCTTTCTCGAACTGATCTTCTTATACCCTGAGTTTGTGGCTCTTCATCTTCTGATTCGTCCTCTGCTGTAGAGTTTGATTCTTCCTCCTTTAGCTCAAACTCTATCTTCTTAGGTTCCTTTAGTTGGATTTCATGTTTAATAACATCTTTCACATCTCTAAACACCACATCTCGGCTGTACACAACCTTCCTTGTTACTGGGTTCCAAAGTTTATAACCCTTTAAACCATCCCTATACCCAATAAATATGCATTTTTCAGATTTACTATCCAACGTGGTTCGTTTCTCCTTTGGAACATGTACATATGCATCACATCCAAATACCCTCAGATGCGAAAGAGAAGGTTTCTTACCAGTCCATACCTCTTCTGGATTTTTATCCTCCAACACTGATGAAGGTGATCTATTGACCAGGTAACATGTTGTCTTCACCACCTCTGCCCAGAATTCTTGTCCTAACCCAACACCACGGAGCATGCTTCTTGCCCTTTCCATAAACGTCTTGTTCATTCTTTCTGCAACTCCATTTTTTTGAGGTGTATATGGAGTAGTCTTCTGCCGTTCTATACCACACTTCTTACAGAATTCTTCAAATTCCTTACTACAAAACTCTCGACCATTATTTGTCCTCAATACCTTTATCTTTTTCTCTCTTTGGTTTTCCACCAGAGCCTTGAATTCTTTAAACCTGTCAAAGACTTCAGATTTCTTCTTAAGGAAATATATGCATGTATTCCTTGAGAAGTCATCTCTAAATGATACATAGTACACAAACTTACCTAGTGATGGAACCTTTACAAGTCCAAACACATCACTATGCACAAGCTCTAATATTTGTTTTTCCCTCTTACTTCTAGAGGGGAAACTCACCCGATTCTGCTTCCCATATACACAATTTTCACAGAAATCAAAATCAAGAGAGTTATTACTCATACCTTCTACCATACCTTTACCATGAAGTATTCGAAGGCCCTTCTCTCCAGTATGTCCAAGCCTTTGATGCCACAGCATGGTCCTCTCTCTAGAGACCACTAGATTTTCTGCTCCACTTTTAGGAACCACAGAACTATTGCGCACATGAACAACGGTGCTACCTTGTAGCTTGTACAGAGTTCCAATTCGAACTCCCCGCATCAATACCAGTGCTACTCGAACCATCTTGTAGGTATCCTTCTCGAACATTATTTTTACACCTGCATCATCCAATTTTCTTACAGAAATCAAATATTTTGCCAATGCAGGAGTGTGTAGAATGCCCGAAAGTGTTCTAACCCTTCCACCTTTTAACTTCAACTTTACTTTTCCACGACCAAATGATTCTAGCCTTCCCCTCATCCCCCAAGAAGACATCACCACCCTCATATTTCTCATACCCACCGAACCACTCTCTATGGGGAGTGAAGTGAAAGGATGCACCTGAGTCAATCAACCATGCCTCATGATCTACATGTGTACCTGAAGAAGCCAAGTACACATCCCCACCTTCATCTGAGGTGGTTTTCACCTCTGTAGAAGGAGCATCATCAAATCCCTTTCCTTTATCAGGAGCTTTAAATTTACAGGCCCTTTTGAAGTGTCCTTCCTTTCCACATTTCTAGCACACCACCTTTACAGGATTTCCTGGAGATTTAGATCTCCCACTTGATGACTTATTTTTGATTCTGTTCTGGGACCATCCTCGTACAGACAAGGCATCACCATTCTAGCTCTCCATATATTTCCGCCTCATCTCCTCCGTCAGCAAGGATGAGACTATTTCATCAAAATGCAAGGCAGTTGCATTGCTACCTATTACAATAACTAGACTATCCCACGAATCTGGTGGAGAACACAACAAACTGATGCACTTATCTTCATATGAAATTTTAATATCAACAGATGCTAACTGACTTACCACAGTATTAAATGCATTCAGATGCTCTATCACCAAGTCTCCATCTTTCATCCTTAGGTTATACAACTTTTTCCGTAGAAACAATTTATTCACCAGAGACTTAGATTGGTACAAAGTCTCTAACTTGTCCCACAAAGCCTTTTCCGTAGCTTCCCCTAATACATTCAGCAATACTGAATCTGAGACACACAATCGTATTGTGCTCTTTGCCTTCCGATCCAACTTCTTCCATTCTTCATCGTTCACTCCTGTTCATTTAGTTCCTGGATCTACTGCGACCCACTAATCTTTATCCACCAACAGATCCTCCATCTTGAGGTTCCACAACTCAAAACTTTGACCATTAAATTTATCAATCTCTATCTTTCCCCCACTCCCCATCTTCTTTCACCACTAGAATCGATCTCGCAGATCTCCCACTGAACAGGGTCTACCACAGGTCCAAGCAAAACCCCTCAGCAACAAAGGCGTCATCTTGAAGCCAAAAATAGCTATGATACCAAATGTAGGTTTTAACCCCGTACAAAAATTACCTGCATATGAATTCTAAAACACAGAAAAATAAACAATGCGAGAGCATAACACATAAAACACATATACATAGAGTTAGTCCGATTGGATCCCAAAACCAGGACTACCAGCTTGATTTTTCATTATTCTCCTTTCAATGTTATAGTAATATCTATACATGCCAAAGCATCCAATACCATGGACTAAAAAACCATCGCGTCCGAAAAACACGTGTGAAAATCATGCAAAAAACCATAGGTGGGTTTGCCAATCTAACATAGGGTCCAAAATCAAAATTTTCTGGGGTGCTACCCTAGACCCCATAAAGTGGGGTTATGGGTACCCCTCAAACCCCCTGTTAACTACATGGAAAGAATATAACACAACCCATCAAGCCTGTGATGCTGCCTTCGCGCAGCCCTACTCAGGGGCCAAACAATGTTATTACCTGAGTTCTTACTAGTAATCTAATATTAGTTGATTAACTTAGCTTTTTTGTATGCTTTCAGTTATACTTAAAAATATTCATAGTTCATACAAGTGTGCACAGTAAATAAATAATACAATTGCAAATGATATCAAACATGTAACAACTCAGAACAGATGCACATAATTGGTAACAAAACATTTCTTTGTTAATCTCTTCTCTGGTTACAGACTCAACTCTACCCTATGCACTTAGCTGCAGGGGTTCATACACTTAGCTGCAGACTCTATTAGGCCTTTGCACACTCAGTTGCAGAGCCTCTTCCTACTACTATGACCCAAGACACACTTATAGTCTTCTTCTATGCTTTGCTATCTCATTCTATTCATTAGATTCTACGATCATCTCTTTACAACTTAGAGCCTCACTCTACTTATACAATCCCATGGTTTGCGGACCATGGGTAGGCCGACATTACATTCAAACTTAGGGTGGACACTATGACTCTAACATACATTTCGCGCCTGCAATTCGCAGAGCTTTACAATAATGTCACTCAAAACTTGGGATTTGAGCCCCAAAACATCATGTGGGGGTATTACATGCCCAATAGGCCCCCAACACAAACAACGTGACTCGCCCTCGAGTCACTCGCTCAACGCGAAAATCTTGGCATGGAGTCCCTCCAACTAGTCTCGAATGGTCTTGATGTCCACAACACATTGAGTTGCTGCTTGTTGAACCTGCTACATTCGTTCTTCTGAGACCTCTGTGTCTGAATTGTGTCATTACATATGTACCAGCATCTACTACATATGTTTATAGTCCTACGCCCTTATCCAACTCCTTGGGTCATGAAGACTGTGCTTCAGTCGGTTAGTCAGATAGCCGGCCCACCCATGTAGGGCTTCAAGTGGCTGCCATTTACTTTGACTAGGAAAGGTTCTCCATTTAGTTTGACTAGCTGGACCACGCCTCCGTCTGTTACCTCCTTGACCACGCATGGTCCCAACCAATGCATTTTGAATTTTCCGAAAATTTTCAAACTTAATATCATATAGCAACACTAAGTCATTTACCTTGAAGGTGCACAACTTGATATGGTGGTCGTGCTAGGCTTTTTCATGCTACTTTTGTACGTGCTGATGAAATCTAGGCAAAAACTGTTCTTCCTCAAGTTATTCTAATTGCACGAGCCTTTCCTCCAGAGCTTTGGAGTCCATCATCCTAGCGAGAGCTACTATTTGCAGACTAGGTATGATATATTGCATCGGCATGATAGCTTCTACGCCATAAACTAACTGGAAAGGTGTCTGCCCCATTAGTTTCTTCCACGTTGTCCTGTAAACCCATAGAACAGAAGGTACGAGCAGGTTCCAATCATTTCATTACGTGTTGCACACTTTGGTTAGTAGTCGCCAATATTTTGTTGGAAGCTTCTACAATCCCATTGGCTTGTGGATAGTACGGTGTACTTTTCTGATGATACACTTGGAATTATTTTTTGAGCATGCTGTTAGTTTCCTTCAGGAAATGTGTTCCACGTTCATTCATTAAGAGTTTCGGATAGCCAAATCAGGTCAACAAGTTTTCGAACAAAAACATCGCAGCCATAGCGGCTGTGCAGCCTTTGACCGGTTGTGCTTCTTCCCATCGTGTTAGATACTATGTTGCGGTGATGATGTAGCACGCACCCATCTTTCCCCAAGGTTTCATTGTCCCACAAAGTTGATTGCCCATTTTTCGAATGGTTGCAGTGTCATTTGTGGATTTAATGGCATCTTGTCCCTTCATGATGGTTTTCCAGTCCTTTGACATATATTGCAAGCCCTACAGTGCGCTTTCGAATCTTGGTGTTGAGGTATACAAGGTGTTTTTTTAACACCTATTTATAATACATTAATTATCAATCCAAGTATGATTTTCTATTTCAAAAGTGTACTTAGTCTGAGGCAGCAATTTAATCCAAGAGTAATGTTTTCCAATTTGCAATACAGTGCTTCAAATACAAGAGTAAATGGATGCTTGAAATAACACCTACTTGCAAGTAAAAGAAAATCAATGCTTTGAAACGAAATCATTCACTCAAGAAATTAACAACAATTATCAGTCAAGGATGTAGTAGCAATAACTCTTTCCTTTGCCAACTGATGTAAATGAAATCAAACATAAACAAGATCCTCAATCTGAGAACTCTGTTAGTAATAGCCAATGTCCTTTACAGTTGTTTATCTTACACTCCACACTAAAATGACTAATTGGAAATAGAAAGAAATTAAATCAACAATGCTGCTAATAGAAATGGAATAAATATGCTAACTGTAATAATGCTAAAAGGAAAAACCAAATACTTGGAGAAAGGAAATGAACAACAATACTATTTAGTAGGAATGAACAACAATCTGTAATGAATAGAAAAGTTAGTTTACTGGAATGAACAACGAAGCTCTATAATTGAAATGAACAACATTACAATATAGTCTGTAGAGAGTAATAATCTTAATATAATGAAAAGGAACGGCAACACGATTCAGCTATAGCATATAAAATAAGATAATTCATAAACTTTTGAAACAAGGAACAATAAATCAATGTGATTCAAATAAACGGAAATCAAACCAAACCATCACATGACTACGATTGTAAATTAATTGTACAGAGTAGCAAGTGGATCCACCAAGGCTGGGCCCTTAGCCGTTAGTGAAGCACCGACAGACTACTTCAGTATAAAAGAATGGAACAACAAATAACTTATGTATTAATCATATGCGAAAATGTTTACAACGAATCATACTCTATTTTAATCAATGAGAGTCATTGATCAAAGTGAAAATACAATAGTAAGTTCTGAATAATGATAATGAATTCTCCTCGAATCCTTACAAGCATTGCACCTTTTATAATGGCCAGCAGATAAAATAGGAATAACAGATGGACTTTGAAACAACAATCCCTCAATATCAAGAGATCCTCATGGATCCACTCAATCTTCTAACTCCAGTCAACTCTTTGTGTTTTTGTGCTTATGGTGTGATCTTTTTCATTCTTATCCTTTGCTGTGCTCTCCAGTCTTGATCTACTTGTCTGGATACGGCTTCCTGGTGAAGGAACAACAGTTACTCTGTTTTTTCTTTTCCTCCAGAACGATAATTTTCCATTTCTTCTCTTTTCTATGTGGAAAAAGACAATAGTTAACTAAATTGCAATAATCAACAACTCCCTTGTTTTCACTATAATACCTTGATATATTACCATCTTAGAATATAAATAAGATATGATTGAGGGAAAAGATAAGAAAATAAATTTCAAATTCATACCTTTTCCATAGCTCAACACACGCCCCTGCTTACCCTTTTTCATGCCCTCATGAAAACCATGTAATTTGCATGAAAAGCAGTCAAATAATAGGCTAGAGAGGGATTGTCATGAAGTGGTCTAAAACCATGATTTTGAGCTAAAAATTCAAAGATGGTACCTATTTGGGCTTCAGGAAATTCATATATGGCCTTATACCCTTCTACAGGATGCCAGATAATAGGGCTTCAAAACCTACAACCAAGCCAATACGAGCCTTCCTTCAAGATGAGGTTACTATAGTAACCAGGCGTTGCAGCTAACTTAATTTTTTTGTAGTTGAATGGCTCTCTCTCCTGTATATTCCGATTGGAACCCTTCCATCTAAATTTAGCTGCTACCAAGGAATTGTCTTTGATAGAGAGGAAATATTCTACCCCTTGATGGACAAAATCTTTGTGGAGGGGTCATAAGGTCTAGATCACTCTCACCTTTTTCATTAGGCTTTTATGTTTAGCTAGTAGTTGCAATGGGTTTTTCGGTTCACCCCTAACCCAAAGGTCTAACCCATTTTCTTGTCTCTGAAAAGTGTTATCGGCCTTGACCCACTTTAACTGGTTAACAACAAATGAAATAAATGCTTGAAACTGTACATCACCCACAAAAGGACTGGATTCTTCTCCATTTCCTCTTCCAATATAAAATTATGTAAATAAAACTCACAAAGTAATCATTGAACTTTTACTCCATGGTGTTTACAGCAGTTTACAAAATCATCAATTTCTTTTAGTTCTATAGGTTTCCCTGCTTTAACAAGCTTAATTTTTAACTATAAATATATTTCTAACATAAATAAAGCATAGTTTTTGGTAGGGGACCTACATGCTAGAACATCTGTATATAAAGAATAGAGAGTATACATTTGACTCATGACTATTTTCAGTCTGTTCTTTACCTCTTCAACTTTTTCTTCTGCCCTCTGATATTTATCGAAGGATTCGCTCTCTGATGCGTTGATGTTCCTTAATTATTGCTATAATTCTTGGTATTTCTTCTGAGGAACAGTCTCTTCCTTAAGCTTCTATATAGTCTGCTAAGCCTATGCCAGATCCTCTTGGAGTTTTGCTATACTAGGATCATTGTATATCAGAACATCTTTAGCTTGGAGATCTGTCTAGGTACTTTTATTACAAGACTAAGTGCCTATGGTCTCTATCCCTTTATCATGGAATGGAATGTGTGAAGTCTGTACTGCTTGCTGCTCCTTATTGTTTTGAATAAATATGGGCTCGGTTTGAGTCTCCTTGGCCCTTGTATCATGGGGTTCTGTTTGGATAGCTACATCCACTGTTTTTGGTGTTCTTCTTGAGATTTTCCCCCTTTTCTGTGTCCTTATCTTTCATCTGAGTTGTTTCACTAAATTTTGCATCTTTTGTTGTTCCTTTTGTAGCCTCTTAATTTTTCTCTTCTTTTTCTTGGGAGGAACAACTATTTCCTTATCTATTTCTATTCTTTTTGGGCTTGGCTGCTCAGCTAGATTTTGTTCTTCAAGGGCTGTGCCTTTGCCTTGGCTAGTTTCCATATCCTTTGTTTGGAGCATCTCTTCAATGTTCACATTATCCGGACTAGGTTCCTCTAGAGAGGTAACCCTAGCTTGGTTTGCCACTTCCCGAGTAGATTCTGCTCCTGCTTCTTCCTCATCATTTATTTCCTCTGATGTATTCTTGCCGTGGGCAGAGTGTTCGTGTGATTGCTCTCCCTCAGTATTGAGGTTGAGTGGACTTTGGGGCTAAATATACTCACTCATATTGGCCAAAATACGGGCCAATTCATCCTCTTGCAATGGGTTTCATGGTGGACTTGCACTGGGGTTTAAGGGAAGTTTCGCTTCCTCCCTCTCTTCTTCACTAGTATGCTTTGTTTCTTCCTCCAATTCTGATTCTTGTTTGTCTCTTCCTTCCAGCTGTAAGGGCTGTTCAATTCAAGAGATATGTAATTCTAAGGGTTGGTTGCTACTGCCATGGAGGTTCTTATATGTTCCCTTGTTTGTTCTTAATTTGGAAGGGTGTCTACGTTTTTGAGTTCTTCTTGTTGTGCTAGTGGTTCTTTTACTTTTTGGGGCTGGTAAGGCTAATCCCTTGTCTATAGAAAACACCAATTCTTCCCAATTGGTCTATTGTTGAGCAAGGATATGGATTACTATCAATCGAATTAAACAATGATGGCTCACTATGGTATCTATATGGCAGGATTTTTTTATGCTCTGAGTAAAATCATGCAGCAAAAATTCAAATATGCATGCAAATTGACGGCACATTTATGTTTCAGAACTACTAGTAATTTAAGGTGGCATGGTCTTACCACATCCTTTCTTCCACCGCATGTAATGTAGCTCTCCACTACTCTAGCCTGGGAGACAAAATTTACGAAAAAGGACAACCATGGAGTTTTCTTAAGTTTTTCTTCTGACTCCCTAAAATTGAAAAATGTCGAGTTTCTCCTATACTGGACTCGTTAAAATTTCACAGTAAACGACCTGTTCAATTACAAACAGGAATGGACCACTCCTTCTTAGGGTTTGAATCTAAACTAATTTGGACTCATCCAAAGGATGAGCTTATAACCAAGCAAATGTTATCCTCCTCAAGCTTGTCAAAAATAAAGAGGCACTTGCTAGAAATGTTGGGGAAAAAGAGAGAAAAATGAACCCGTTTGTCATACTTTGTGTTTGAAAAACTTTCCATCACTCTTGAACATGACACTTTTATCCACCTGGGTTGGGAAATCCTTTACCTAACAATTAATCAAGCCATATTGAAAGTCTTCAGCTAGTTTCCGAGTATCAGCTTTGGGTCAACTATCACAAAGCCATCTGCAGTGTTGTTATGTGTTCAAGAGGTCTGTGCAAATAAACCATTCACCTGAAAAATATTTGTCATCCATCATTGACGATCCCTGAGTTAGTTCTTGCCAAATACATTTCTTCAGACTTGATCTATGATTTTGTGTCATGGGCTTCCCTATAACGGATCACTTTCTATCGACTCCAACTCATTATCTAGAAATATGATCTAGAGATCGGCAGTACCTTGGAATCTGCATGCCTCAATGGCATGTTTCTCACCTTTGGCGACAGGTTGCATCATTGACCTTCAATCAAAGGATTCTATGACATGTTTGACATCGACTCATTCATTCACATTTCATGTATTGTACTGAGTACTTTGAGGGCCATTGACATTACTGCTGGTTCCTCTCACACTTGTTAACCGTTTACATCATTGACTGGTAATCAAGTGGTTCTACCATGTTCGACTTTGAAACATTCATTCACATGGATAGAATCGTATTGGTTCGAGAAGTAGAAATGAAGACCCTGGATCTAGTTTCCACCATCCAAGCTACGAGGAATTTTGTTATCATTATATAGTGGACTATTAATAAACAGATGGTTGCGCCCATACTATGTCCATATGTTCCTACTTGTGGTGTAATACAAAATCATTCCTGTATCAGAGCAGTTTTAAATAGTTCTTAGTTAGTTTTGATATGAGCATGGCAATGCCTACCTCAGTGGTGATATTTTCACATATATATATTTTGTGTTGAATGTTTTTACAGGTTTCGACCGGGGTATCCACAGGAATATCCTTGAAATGATAAAGTCCTTCACTCTTCTTAGTTGATCAAAAAACCATCCTCATCTACTACAGACTTCGCACTTTAGGGGGAAATCTATTACACAAAAAATTGTCACCATGACTTTCTACAGTTTGTGTGAGTCCATCAACACTCATACATACCTCCTTTGCAAGTCTTGAGCCTCAGCTTTTCATGTCAAGCCTTGAAAATGGGATAAACACCTTAAAAATATCTCAAATCCTGGTTTCACCCTTTCTCCTAGCATTGCCTGCAGTGCCGCACCCAATGGTCATGTTTCCTGTGAACCTGACCACTTTGTCTATTGAGTAATGGGTGTGAACCCCTGTAAGAGTTAAAAAGGCGTGAGTTCATTCTTAAAAACTCATCTTGAGTCACTTCTAGACACTTCTAGAAGGAATATTGCACTGGCAAGTCCGCTCCGCCTTGGTTCATCCATTCCATAACTAAGGGAGCTAACTCCATGATATGAGGTGCTTATCCCATTGAAGGAGGAACTTATCCCTTCAATGGTGGACCTACAACTCCCTCCATTTGCACTATAAATTCATGCATTGGGCTGGTTGTAGGGGAGGTTGAAAACTAAATATTCTTGAGGGTAAATGTTGCTGGAAACTAGAATTCCTTTTTGAGCTTGTGAGAGGAGAGATCACATACCTTTCATGTCATTTTGGAAGTGAGTGAGGTTTGTCAAAGTAGAGAAGACTCTTGCTGGACCCTGGAAAGAACTTGTTCAACATCAAGGAAAAGGTTGTAAGGTTCTTTTATTCATAAAGTTAATACAATCAAGTTTGTTTTTCTCAATGAACTGTCTCTAATGGTTTATTTTATTAGCTCCTTGATCTTCATAATGAACATGTTGTATTATATGCAGGTATGCTTTGATGTGTGTTATTTTGTGTATGCAGGTTATTAAAAAGGAACTGCTTGGAGTTGTTGGGATAAAACTACTACAAACAAGCGTTGGACCGAGGTAGGGTCTGTTACACCTCTTAGTGTTCATTTATGAATTGAACCATGTTTAGAGAAAAGTAGATTTGCTTGTGCTCTTTGTTGCTAGAAATCATTCGATATTAGGGAGATCGGTCTTGTCCGCAAGAATGATTTATCCGGCCAACAAATTGGTGACTCCGCTGGGGAACTGGTTTGGTTTGGTTTCTGATTTGTCTTTGGTTTGACTTGAGAAACTTGAGTTTTGGTTTCTGATTTTTCCTTGATGTGTGTGAGTTTGGGTACTGGTTAGATCCTTGTTGGATTTTTATTTTTTGAAATTTTGGAAGAGGACCGCACCCTCTGAGTTAGTTACAGTGCAGACATCTCTACACTGTTACAGTATAACATAGAGCGGCATCGCACCTGGTTCTACTGGGGGCCTGTGGACCCTGTCAAAAGTTTGAAAAACCTAAGATCCATCTACCCAGTTAGGTTTAGTTTTTGTCCATAGCTGTTAGTATATGCCCAGACCTGCATTTGTCTTGACAAAAGTTCCTTGTGAGTTAGTTTTCACTGGCATTCCGTTTGAAGTGATTTTCTAAGAAGTTTTTCCTGTTGGATTGATTTTTGCTTGGTTTTCTTAGTAGCTCAGAGATCCAAAGCCTTAGAGCCTTAGATCACCCTGGTCTCTCTGGTCTTCTTGCTAAGTTTGACTAGCTTATAAAATATATCTGTGAAAATATCTAGATACCATTTGTCGCTTCTACAAAATGTTGATTAAACTTGATTAAAAGTTTCGAATTTAATTTTTTATTAAAACATAATTGGATGTTTTTTATTAGTTTGTTGAGCTGAACAAATTGATCCTTAGTTAGCTGAAAGACTAAGTTGAACATCCTCAAA